>JSYV01000232.1:0-12067 GCA_000787455.1 Evansstolkia leycettana | reverse complement strand
ATATATATATATATATATATATTGTATGGGAGAACAAGAAACTGGGGGACAGCGCGCATACGACTCATCCTCATCAACCTCTCCGCAATCCCCAACCTCCGGTGCGTCCTCATCACGCTCAAACTCGTAATATGCCCATGCGGAACCCCATCCGTAGGCTCCTCTTCCATCTTTGCAAGAACGTACCCGACTACCTTAGGGTACTCTTCGCCTTGTGGAGTTCCCGGGAACCTGCGATTATTTTTCGCATAGCCGTTCTTCGGCCGGACGACGGCGACGAAACTCAGCTGCGGCCAGGTCAAGGCATGGTAGAGGTAATATTTCAAGAAGTAGTTCTCGGGGAGGTTGGTGATGTTGCAGGTTTGGATGGAGGGGAGGAGGTCGATGTACGAGGGGTAGGAGGAGAGGGGGACGATGTCGACCATTCCGAATTCGAATTGGAGGGGGCGATAAATTGATTGTGTTGGATTTATTTTCTTTTTTGATTCAGTAACATCCAGTCGAGATTTTTTGTTCGGATGCTTTCTGTCTTGAAGGAATTGGTCCAAGGGAATTTAGTAGCTTGCGGTTGACCGTTTACACAGTAACTCGAACTGAATTGCGGAGATTCGGAGTGGTGCCTCAGGCTTGGTGGGAATTTGTCTGGCGCTAAACCCGATGGAGATGCTGCTTCAGGTACAACACAACTCTACCTAAGTACTAGTACTAATCGATGAGACAGTGTATCAGCCCAACACATATATACCTCTAATGGTAATACCCTGTACAATAACCCAGAAAGCTAAGCTCATAGAAGACCCCATTCGATCACAACAGCACTGCAACCAGATGGATACCCCCAACGATCATGGCCATGCTCATGATGCTTTGGCCAGCGAGAAGACTCGACGCCGCAGAGGTAGTGCCACAGCACTTGCCGTTATAGGTGACGTTGTTCATCTGAGCGGCCACTTCAAAGACAGAACCGTTAGGGTTCCCGTAGTTGTAATAGTCGACCAGAAGAAAATTGGGTGGGCGATTCCATTGCTCTACAGATAGGGTCAGCAGGACATCTCATGAGGGAAGGAAACGGCTTCATAGAAAAGACGTACGAGTACAATTCTTGGCCATAGTCCCAAGACTACCGTATCCCGACTCGGCGTTAGTCTGATCCAATTGAGCCGTATTTGGAATGAGCAGACTGATACCGGCGAAATTGACCTCGACATTCAGGTTATGGTTTGCCATGTACATGCGCGTCTCGGCATCCTTGGGTGCGAGGCCGGGTGGCCGTTGCACCGTGCAGGGAAAGTCACGGTCTGTGGGCGAAAAGGGCGTCTCCCACATTTGGGAGAACTCGTCCATAAGCCAGGGGATCTGCGTCTGGTTCGCCTGGTAATCCAAGAAAACGACGACTCTCTTGCCGGACAGGATCATGCTGGATAGTGTTGGCCAATCATCCAGAGACATTGGGATCTTAGACGGCGTGTAGATCATCTCCATGAGGCCAGAGTTCTCGAACGGTGCCGTGAAGTTGCCGGGTGCAACGTAGTCGTAGTTCCCCATCAAGATCGTGATCACATCATAGGGGTTGTGTCTTAGCCAGTCCGCCACTGTTGTCAGGTACGCCTCGAGTGTTCCGACATTGAGCAGATCACACGAGGTGTGGCAGAGATACATGGTTCCGTTGACGAGATGGGTTTGAAATTGCACTAAAGGAAAATGTAAACAAAGTCAATTAATTTTGATGGAATCAAAGACCGGGCGGGGGGATCAATAACACCTACACATACGAATGCCGTCATTCAGCTGCGTCAGCACCGGCAGGGCCTGGTTCGAAGCCGCGTTTCCCGGCTTCACAAACGGACTGTTATGGGCTGCGACCATGGTGATATTGGAGTAACTGCGAAGGCACAGCTCTGGATAGCCATTGCAAGGCCTAGTGTTGACCACCGGAGAGGTGGAAGTTGCTTCTGCCGAGGACGTTTGAGTCGCATTGCCCGTCACATTGCCAGTAAATGTCGTCGTCTCCCCTCCGACCAGCAAAGTGTAGGATTTCGAAGTGGTGGTTGCATGGCCGGTTGTTGGAGCGGAATGGCCCGAATGGGTTCCTGTGGTTGTTCCCGTGAAGGTCCCAGTCCCAGTGATGGTGGATGTATGGACACCGCCCTCGCTGTCCGTGGAGAGAGTTATAGTGCTGGAGTAGCTGAGATAGGTGCCTGTTGGCAGAGTGGCTTCACTGATCGGGGAGGTGATTGTGCCCTCGAGGGTGAGAATGGGATCAGTCGCGGTAGTGGTGTCTTTGGCTTCCAACGTGGGGATTGTGTCGAGGAGGAATGGAAGAAGCGACAACCACCGCATCTTCGGGGAATTGTTGGGTCGAGTCGTCTGTCGATATCCCCAGCTACCGATACCGGATTTGCACCATTGGAGATATTGCGGAGGGACGTCGAGGACGAAGAGATCAGTGAAATCCCAAAGCACAAAAGGGGAGAATCACAATGATTGGTAACCACTGACAATGGAGGATAATGACAAGGAGATTGCTGGTGGACTAGGAGGACTGTCGGTGAACGGTGAACATGAATCTCAAGATCAGGTTGGAGATTGGAGAACTGTTGCTGTTGTTATTATTAGTATCTGCGACAGAAGCTGATAATTCGGGATTCAGATTCCAGATCCTTTCGTAGTGAAAAGAAGAAGCCTGGAGATAAAGGGTTCGAATTACAGATTGCTGATTCCAGAGCAGTACTCCTACAGTCGTTGAAGTCTCTTCGAATGATGACTGCCTTCGTACAGAGTACTATTATCGTGGATGATGATCTTCTCTGACACTAAAAAACGCCCATGACGTTGAAAAGCAGCACTAGTTCCTGCTAGTCTCTGCAGAGGTTCCCACTTTGGTGGCTGGTGATGTCTTTTTTTAACGGCTCAGCATCTGCTGCCCAGAATATCAAGCCCATCACCTTCAAGTCTCGATGATCGCTGTGGTGCTCCACTGCTGCCATGGATTTTTCTCATTGGGAATTGCACTCAACTGAGGCAATTGTCTCACAATGGACAATGGAGACATGGACCGGCGCCTTTCTGGCCCCCTTTAACCTGGCTGGTGACAATCTTGAATCTGATGCCACGCGTACATTGTAGACACTCCAAGAGTCGAAACCATGATTCCCACATGGCATGATTACAAGAGTTATCCTCGACGCAAATATGGCCACAACCCATATGTACACTTTTCTCTCCTTGCTGTCTGAACCACATTGATTGTCACTACTCATTGAATCTCTCCTACGAGTGCCTAACGTCATCCCGCTCAGCCACAGCAGTACGTACATGTGTTGATGCTATTCCTACTATAGGACATTCGTCTTCATACATACAATTATAACCACTCAAATCCATCACTCTCTTTTTAATCTTGATCGTTTCCTCTAACTTCTGGAATCATCAATTCGTCCAGATAATTCCGCCAGCTGGAAGCACGTCCTTCTAGTCCATGGCAAAGCTCCCGCTCTTTTGGAGAGCGTCGTCAGACCGGCCGCTCTCCGGCAGGAGACGGTCAACAGTACTATGGCATCGTCTCATCCGGTCGTTTCTATACCTCGTCGCTTGGATATTCTTACTTCTCGTCGTCATTGGCAATCTCTCCAACAAACCAGTCCTTCGGGATACCTACTTCCTCAAAATCAACCTCGCCAACATCATCCCTCTCTCGGTACCGAATGCCGTGTTGATCAACAGTATCGCCCGGTCCATTGGTCTGCATGATTTCTACCAGGTTGGCTTGTGGGATTTCTGTGAGGGTTATGACGATACGGGCATTACCCATTGCTCAAAGCCCGAGGCCCTCTTTGCGTTTAATCCTGTTGAGATTCTTCTGAGTGAGCTGCTTGCTGGAGCTACTAGTATGGTGTTTTTTTTTCTTTTTTCCCCCTCATTCCATTGAATAAAATAAATTGCCTTTGCCTTGATCAATGCTAAATATCCGAACAGTCGCTCTCCCCGCAAACATCAGTGACGCTCTTCGAATCGCCCGAGTCGCATCCCACTGGATGTTCGGCCTCTTCATTACAGCAACCGTTCTATCCTTCGTCATGACCTTCCTCGCGCCCTTCGCCGTATCCTCTCGCCCACCGCAAACCATCTCTCCTGACCCGCAAGTCAACAGGACTCATCCCGTCCACCGCCGCACCTTCGTCGCCCTTCGCTCACTCCCGTTCACAATCCTCACGTTCCTAGTCGCGCTCTTCACCGTCGCTGCCTCCGTCATCGCCACCGTCATGTTCGTCATTTTCAGAAACGTCTTCGTCTCTGCAGCGGAGGACCTCAATATCGAGGCCTCCTTGGGCGCCCAGATGATGGTTTTCATGTGGATCGCTTCGGGGTTCACCCTCCTCGCGTTCATCGTTCAGTTCGGCGCCTGCTGTGCTGCCTGCTGCGGTGGGAGGAAAGCTCGCCGGCAGCTGAAAGAGAGTGCTGGGATGAGAAAGAAGCGAAGTCCGGACAGTGTCGACAGTAGCCCGCGCGATTGACGACTTGACCTTTTCTTTATAGATATAGAACAGACATTGGTATATATATTCCCTGCATTTATCCTTTTTGTTGGGATATTTCTTACCTCTGTCTGGACACGAGGCAATAGACATTCATATGGACCTATGGCGGGAACAGGGTTTCTTTCGTTAAATGTTGGACTTAGACTTACGAACAAGACAATTAGCGGACCGAAACGAGTCTGAAAGATTTGACTGGCTGCATGGGATGGCTGGTACAAAAGGTCGGCGGTTGATATTTTTGACTGTACCTAGTGCTTTAGTACTTACGACTTTACGAATAGGCCATGGATGCGACGCAATGAAATGACATACATACACACATACCCTGCATTTCTAGATACACCCCGTCTTTCCCTGAGGTGATTTATCTATGTCCTTAGGAGCCCTTTCTTGGTGGTAGTTTCAAATTCAGAATTTGACACTGTCGATCTTTTGACTTTCGACGCGGATCTCAAGCGGAACAAGACCAGAACAGTCTATCAGCCAAAGAATTTTCATAAGAGGATTGATGGTGATAGAGAAGACATGAGCAATAATATGTTGACAGAATGTTTGTTCGGAATTGTTGCTATCGACCAGACTCGTGACCATGAAATGGAACCTCGTGAAGTGACCAGGTAATCAATATTAATAATACTGGAGAGAGACCCGCTATCCCAGTATTAGATAAAGATAAAACGCCTCCAGCAAATCCGATGGAGAGCCACGTTAAAACTTCATGAGCAGGGGACATGCCCGGATGGTGAGTGTACCTGGAAAACGATGTTTGGAAAAGATACCCGCCTCGATATCTAAATGCAAAATTAACTGAGAAGTAAAAATGCAATATGCAACGTCAGACAAAGACCAAGCCGCTTTGATACATTGAACAATGCTGAAGTATTTATCGTCATGACCGGTTCATTTAAGCCCTCGCCAACTCTTCTTCCAACTCACGAGCAAGCTCGTCATCGTCATCGATCAACTCATAGCTGCCAGCGCTTGCCTCAGGCAACGGCTCTGCGCCACGTTGGTTGCTTCCGAAGGTCGATTGCGTAGATTGCAATTGCGATCCCACGCGTGCAGGATCCCCTTGTTGAAGCCAGTCATATTTCTTCTTTCGGAGATTGCCGAGCAATTTCGCACCATCCTGCATGTGTCCTGGCGGAGGAGGAGGATTGGAAGTCTGTTCGCTCGGTCCGGCAGTCAAGTCGATCGTAACCGGGCTCGAAGAAGGAACCGTTGTGGGCGCCTGGCCTGGGTAAGGAAGGGGTTGTGAAGGTGCCGCAGCAGGTTGCTGGTTCAGAACATATGGTTGCGCGGGGGCCATGGCAGCCGGCACATACTGAGGCGCTGGTCCCATTGGGACTGGAGGTGGAAATGCAGACATCCTCTGTTGGACCTGCTGAAAATGGGAAAGAAGGCGATTGTAGTCAATGGCTAGGTTGCGGTAAGACTCCTGCCAATTCACGGCCTGCCATCTGAATTTGTCTGCTTCCCGTTTCAGTTCCTCCTCCTTACGCTGGTGAGATTTGGCTGATCGCCGAAACCGTTGGTTCTCCTCTTTGAGTAGCTGCATCGTTGACTTACCGGTTGCAGGGTCAATCGTGACCGACCGCAACCATGCAGTTTTATATTTGTTCCGTTCGTAGGTAAGGTGTCTGATTTTGCCTCGGCAGCTCGCGATCTGATCCTTCACGGAGTCTTCCGCCACTTCCAGATATTTTACATGGAGCACCGGAGCTGAGGGGAGATAACCCAAAGGGCCCCCGCACTGCGGATACGGTGAAAGATATTCGACCCTCTTGTCGGGCCGCTGCAGAACCTCACGCATCGAATTCGCTAGCAAGTCCTGCGTATCAAGAGTGAATCTTTGCTTGGTACTGTCGCTTACAATGGGCGAAACAACAGGAGCCTCCTCGGATTTCAATTCACGTAAAGCGCCATCAGTTGTGGCAGATCCGTTAATTTCTGGAGCGGCCACGTCGTGATCAGGCATTGTCAAATGCACTGCAGCTTCGGCTAATGAATGTCCTTCGTGTGATGTCGGCGGACAACTCTCTCCGAACGCATCTGGAAACTCTGGGTCACCAAAGAGGGTATCCTGCGAGTCAAACAGCGAATCTGGAGTCTGTGGCCTTTCCGTATCAGCTGGCGTATTAAGAGCTGTTTCCGGTTGATGAGAGGGCTGAGACGAGTTGGGAGAGGACAAGGATGGCGTTGCCTCTGTAGGCGTGGCGCTTGCATCGGGAGGCAGCTCGATCAGTGTCCGTTTTTCTGGAGGTCCGAAAAGGTCAAAGTCAAGTGCGAATGCGTCTTCGCCTGATCTTTTCCGATTGTTGAAGAGCGCTTCAAGTTCCTGCAAGCCAAATTCAGGCTCGAAAAGGGAGTCTGGGAGTAATGGTTCGCTCTCGTGTGCTGCATTACAGGAGACCGATGGCGGGTCACTGGTTTGCGCAGCGGAAGTCTCAAAAGAATCTCTTGGAGATGTCGTCTCACGATCCGGGAACGAATTCGTGAGTTCCTTACCACTGGAAGTAGCGGAAATACCAGCATCAGGCGGGCGAGTTACGCTTTCTTGCGCTGGTCGAGATGTGTTGACATCTTCGCCCTCAGGCAACTGGCCATGAGGTAGACTGGTAAAACCCCAGTCCAGGACATCGTCGGTAATTGTTGTATTCGAAGGAGGTTGTTTCGATCGATGTGCTTCAATTGGTAGGGATCCTTGTGTGGAATCATCCAGCCGCTGCAGCTGGGATCCAGGGGGAGGTGTAAGCCCCAGATCATACACAGGCAGATGAGACGAAGATGGAGATTTTGGACCAACGAGCCCCTGCGAGTCACAAGGGCGGGATGCAGGAGGGCAATGCTGGAGAGAGGCAGAAATACCTTCAGCCATACTTCCATTCACCATGACAAAACTTGTCACAGTTTCATGCTCCGACTATCTCTGAACCTTGAGTTCGGAAAGGTGAGAGCCGTCACGAAAGATGTGTATCATAATAGAGACATGAGATAATGCGGGAAAATGACACGTCGCGAGCTGCGTAAGGTGTGGAACACGCTGAAGGATCAAGAGATTTCAAGGCAAGAACGAGTCACCTTTGCCGAGTAGAAGCTCGGTCGATATTCAAGCGAAGTGGAGAGGATGACTCCGAATGTCACCTGGTTTGCAGAAGGGGACTTCGATTAGGATTGCTAGCGCTGGGAGTCGAGTGTCTGTCCGTGGTGAAATTTGAGCTGCAGCAACTATCAATGTGAATAGGCAGCTGCGGAAGTGCGAGGTGGCGGAAAGTTTGTGGCTAATGACCTCAACGTTGTGCAGCATGTACCACAGACAGTTTTGAAACTCGCCTACCTCATAAGACTCTTCACAGAAACATTATTCCACATAGCAAACGCAGATAGTTATTGATGTACAGCTTGAGACAGTCACCCTGTGCAAGGGGACATCACAAAGCCTTGGCTAGCCAACACTCGATAATACTTGGTACATCAAGGGGAATGAAACCCAATGAATGCTTAGAATTGAACGAGACAGTTGCTTTGTAGATCATAAAATGTGAATGTTTAGAAGTTTCTGATGGATATGCTCTGTAGAATCGAGAGGAAAAAGTAGTGAATGAAAGTGGGACTGCCTGTAACTGTCTCAGCTGTGAGTGAATGAAGGTCAGGCATTCTAAACAAGTCTGTCAACAATCTCTTTCTTCCGCTTCCGCCTCCCTCACCGCCCTTCTCACCGCCTCATGTGCTCACTTCCTCCCCCAGCTTTGCAGACCACGCTAAACCATGTCAGAACTCACTAAGCTCTTCAAAGGCGCGAACAAGCGACAGGACTCGTCCGGTTCTGCCAACGGTCCTCCATCCAACGCTTCCCCAGAGACTCTGTCGTCCAAGGGTAAGGCTCCTGAACGTGGCGACAACTCGAACCAGGGCATCTCCGGTTCAACCATGAGTGTCATTCTCTGCACTGGTAAGTTTCTCCTTGGATTTGACCTGTTCGAGGATGTCTTCCTGACTGGGCTGGAACTGATGGGACTCGCAGCGGGGTATGACCATACCATCCGGTAAGCTACCAATGCCTTCAAAATGTTGTCTGCGGGGCATACCTTTAACTGATACTGGTCTGTGTAGCTTCTGGGAAGCTCTGTCTGGAATTTGCTCCCGTACTATCCAGCACCCTGACTCCCAGGTGAACCGTCTCTGTATCACTCCCGACAAACGTTACCTGGCGGCTGCTGGTCACAACAATGTGAAACTGTACGACATCAAGTCCACCAACCCCAATCCGGTCATGACCTTTGACGGCCACACCAACAACATCACCGGCGTCGCTTTCCACTGCGAGGGTAAATGGATGGTTACCAGTTCTGAGGACGGCACTGTGAAGGTCTGGGACACTCGCACTGGCAGTCTTCAACGCAACTATGTCCACAAGGCTGCTGTCAATGACGTTGTCATTCATCCCAATCAGGGTGAACTCATCAGTGGTGACCGTGCCGGTATTGTCCGCGTCTGGGATCTCGGCGAGAGCGTCTGTACTCACCAGCTGATTCCCGAGGACGATGTTGCTGTTCATAGCGTCAGCGTCGCTAGCGATGGATCCCTTCTGTGCGCTGGAAACAAGAAGGTAGGAACGGTTTAGACTCGAATCCCACGGTTTTGAATGCTGACTGATCTTCCCAACTTCTCAGGGCAATGTCTACATCTGGCGTATGATTCAGGATGCCGAACTGACTCGCATCATCCCCATCTGTACCTTCCAGGCTCACAAGGACTACCTCACTCGTCTCCTGCTTTCTCCCGACGTCAAACACCTGGCGACCTGCTCTGCTGACCACACCGCTAAAGTGTGGAATCTCGATGTCGACTATCCTCCCGCCAAGAAAGCGGCAGAAGCAGCCGCGGCCAAGGGAACTGCCGGACCAGAGAAGAAAGAATCGAGTGGTACCTCTGCTGCTGCTGCTGGAAACGGAGCGAATGCGAATGCCGCTGGAGATGACAAGGGCAAGAACGGTGATCCGAATCCATTCGATAATTTGGTTCAGGGTGCTTCTGCCGCGGCCAGTGAGCCTCAGCCATCGTTCCCTGTGCAGCCCGACGGCCCTCCCATGGATCCCGAGAATGGAACGCTCTATCTCGAGACTACCCTTTCCAACCACCAACGCTGGGTTTGGGACTGTGCCTTCTCTGCCGACTCGGCCTACCTGGTCACCGTCTCTAGCGATCACTATGCTCGTCTCTGGGAGCTTGCTTCGGGCCAGATCATCCGTCAATACAGCGGACATCACCGCGGTGCCGTCTGCGTTGCTCTGAACGATTACTCTGAGCCTCGTTAGAGGTCTTTCGAAACGGCGGGGACTCTCCGAAATGAATGCCATAAGAGATCCGTCGCAGAGTTCACGAATGTCTTTCCGACGTCACGTGGTTCTACGCTATCGACCTTTCTATTCAATTGCTGATACTTTCGTGTCCTTTTTCCCCTGCTGTCTGCATCATCTTGTTTTTAGCATGGCGTTCTCCGGCATGGCATCCCTGGCGTCGGTTTGTGGGCGGCACAATATCGGCTCGACTGATTTCTGATACTGGAGTTAGGGAAGCTCTTAACGTTGCTCACGTCCTTTGTTCTGTTACCCATTTGTATTCCACAGGCAAGACCCGAAGTTACATTCAATTCTGTGTACTTAGTAAGAGGTTGTTTCTACATGAGCAGGGTGAGCGCATCGATGCGTCGTTAATACCAATGGAAAGGTTCAGTTGCATACTTAGTCTCCCTAATTTTCCTCAGCTAAGTAGGTCTTCTACCGAAGCCTTGAATGCTATACCCTTACTATGTCTGCATAACCATGCGTCCGCGGTTATGGGTAGTCCATTACAGCCAGTCATACTCCCATACTCTTACCTCGCAAAAGACAATGGAAGTGATTTGCGTATTGGTTGTCAGACTCTCAATATGAATGTCATAGAAGACGAAACAGTGTCTCGCTGCGCTTGCTACTGGTTTTTCCTCCCGGATACTCCAAAGAAAAAAAAAGGTAATAGCCTTAGATGAAGATGGAAAGAAGGCCTGGCTTACATAGGGTGAAGGAAAACACAGAGCAACACACGTGAAAAGCATCCAAGCAGATAAACTCCAAAAAGACATATATGTCCAAGAAAAGAAAAAAAAGAACTAATATACCATGAAAGAAATAATTCATCCAAGTTTACATTTAGATTGATTCAGTTCAATGCAAACCACGTCACGCTTACCACGACATCCAACCCCCGCTCCTCAGCGCCGGGGTACTTGAACGTCCACATGCCATCGCGGTTCACATCCCAGAAGGCGCCAGAAGCGGAGTGCATCCCGCGCTTGCCCATGTTGCTGACTGCGCCATCGGCAGCGGATTCCTTGTCGATGAAGCCTTGTTGGACGATGGTGCTGTTCACGGTGAAGCGGTAAGGGGGCGGTGTCGATGGGGTTGTGGGAGCGGTGGCGGCGATGAGGGCTTTGAGGATATTGTTCTAGCAACGACGCATGTGAGTGTTGGATTTCCGATAATCTGTAAGATTGATTGCAAAAGGAGATCGCGCCGGATTTAGAAGGGGGGTCTTCGCAAATGCCACGGTGTGCTTACAATGATCTGGGAGTTCCACTCGCCGACCTTGGAGTGGTCGTATCCTTCGGTCGTCTTCAATGCAGCATCGCAGGCCTAGGAAGCGGTTATTGATGGGATCTCGCGTGCGATGGAAGGTCTCGTTTCGGCGGATCGCTCGCTCGTCAGGAGACGGTACGCACCTCAGTCGCGATCCTGGTGAGATCTGCAATGGGCATGGGCTGTACGAAAGCCAAGACAATTGGTTAGTCGCAAGCTTCGGAGTCTCGACGATCGGTTGAGCAAGCGGAAGGGCATCCGTTGCAGATTTGAGCATGCTGCACTCGACTGCGTGGGATACGTACAGGAGCAGGTGTATCCTTGACAGCCATTATCTCCGATGTCGCAAATGATGAAAGGCCAAGTCAATGTACTGGGTCCAGGCGTTAGCTCTTAAATTGCAGCCGGTATGTTTGGGTCTGGCAACTTCAGTCTATTGCTCGGGTGGGCGGTTTTGATATGGGCAGCGCCGCGACAGGACAATGTTCAGTATGCCGGGAATAAATAGTGGTTGGTCTGGGTCGACGCAAATGACGGCAGATGATGGAAATGCGGGAATATGATAATGTTATTTTACCTATAGAAGGACAGCTGTCTGGAGGCGAGAAGTCAATTGCAATGGCTTAGTTCACACACACCGACGAGATCTGTTATTATTAGAGGGCCAAGTTGGTCTTGGTGTGTTCGGATGTTGTGAGAGTCGGAGGGAGGTCTATGGACCCTGGCCTGAGTCCTAAGGCATCAATTACCAGTTTGACTGAGATCATGAAATCATGAAACAGCCAACATACAACTAGTGGTACACTTTGCATACTTTTGCAGGTTACCAAGGTATGCTGTATTTTTGTATCGTTTGGTAACGTAATCGGACAGCGAACCGGACATCCCGCAACCCCCTTTTCACTCCTAAGA
>JSYV01000231.1:0-26318 GCA_000787455.1 Evansstolkia leycettana | reverse complement strand
TTCTTATAATATTGGTTGTCGCAGCATATAGGCGCTTAGCGGCATTTTCGGCGCGCTGCTCGATGTCCTGCGCCGCTCGATGTCCGATTACGTTACAGTATCATGTGCGCTCCTATCGATATTGCCAACCACGAATGAGTGTGTTCTATCTAAAATCTCTACCAAGGTACAGCACACACAGCATTCCCGTTACTTCCCTCGATCCTATCCACCTATCCTTGGGTATTACTAGGCAGACACTTGCAGCAGCATCAGATGCTTCGTGAAGGAAGAATTGGACGCGTCATTGCCTATGCAAATAATGCATATTCAGACCTCGGAAACTTTTCGCTCAAGGACTGGGGATTTTGTGATAACACATACAGGAGTAGGCAGGGATGTGGATCGTCACTCATTTAAGACCTGGTAAAAGCTTACAGCTTAAAGCGGCGGCGTCCACTCGTTGATGCCTGAATTGTACAGAAGCAAAGTGCCCGATTTACTACTATTTGGTGCCTAAGGTTTTGTGTTTTGTCAGCTTCCCAAGCTCTTCGCTGGGCCTGGTGGCAGATCTGGACTGACCTCTCCTGTAGTAGGTAAGCTCGCCCAAATTTTGATGAGGTCAAGATCGACTCTCATTAGCCGAACCCTTGAGCGGTACTAACAGTCGACGCTTTCGATGGTCATTGGTACCCTATCGCCACTGCGGCAACAATGGCTTCAAATTGGCACGTCACTGGCTTCCAATGACATGGTGTAGAGGCCACAATCGGATCATTCCCCTTTTATGTGAATGGATGTATTGAGGGGCTGTTATTGTAGATATGTGCTGTTATTATTCTGCGTTCTCCACTGATCATATTAATGACTTACATGATACCAGAGTACTGTACTGCATCCTGCCAACTCTATACAGGCTTATCTACAGAGTACTCCAGTAAGCTGCCTTTTCTACGACAGCCCAGAAGAAACATACAGTATAAACCACAACACGTCAAAATATAAACACTGGTTTGAGCTCTATAAGGTAATATCTGGATCAGTATACAATCGGAGATGCAAGAAAACCACGTTTGAAAAGCAAAGGTTCCCTGCTCATGATCAGTAAGAGCCGCGGTTATTGTTGGTGAGCCAAGCTGGATTCGAGTGTCAGCCAGAAAACAACGGTTTGAAGGCTTTTGAGGAACCTACTCCGTACAGGAGACAGGGGTTAGCCCTTCAGAGCTCCCGCTTTTCATCTTTTGGGTTGATAGGAAATTAGAATCTACACCATATAGGCGATTCAGAGCTATCAAGGCGCTTGTCACAGCACTGAAAACTGAAGATTCCAGTAGTTGGATTTGTTAATATCCTGCCTACTGGTAAATAACCAGATGATTTCCACTATAGTCGTGCATATAGTAGTGTAGTCTAGTCTGGAGTGCCGCAAGAGATGCTGCGTTGTTTTGATCAACCGTGCGAAGGAGGTGGTTCTAATGGAGGAGAGCCTAATTACAAAGGAACCTAGGTACTCCTATGTTCCACGACAATAGAAGATCCCGCGGTTCCTGTCATACATCAAAGGAATTCATACTGGATTGATATACTGTCAGATGCTAATGGATTGAGGATCATGCAGCCTCTATATATAATACTCAACACTCCAAGTACGTTCTGGAAAATGAACCCAACGAAGATAGAATAAAAGTTAATTCTTTTTGAATAGACTTGTTTAAATTTCTAAGATGTCTTGAAGATATATTGTCTAGAGAAAGAGAACTTCAGCAGTAAATCTAAGAGTGGCTAGATGGTTGACGTGATTTCACCAGAAGTCTGTCTGAGACAGAATGAAACTCTTCTATAGAGTACGATCGAGTGATGGGTATGACACTGTAGGCAGGCAGTAGCCCTATTACAACTGCTTGTCTGTGTACCTCCCCATAATTAAAGTCTGGGTATCTAATTTCTTTAAAGAATAGATGGGTGCTGAGCGATCTGCATTGGAATACGAGGTGGCGCCATAGTGCACTGAAAGATGTCTGTCCTTTTGACTTTTCTTTTCAACATGGTTGGATAGGAACAAAGATTCGAAATTGGCTCTCCTGTCTAAAACTAAGCTAAAACAAGATCTTTAGACCTAGAATGACCCTCTTTTGAACCCTTTTAGCTGCAGCAGAAGTTTAATGAGTCTGCCTGAACTGACTGACCATACAGCAGGCAATCCACTCCCCAGATCTCCGGTTTCCAAGGGACTCCAATGGATCGTGTCTCCTTTTTCCTTTTATGGGTTTTCAGCCACAGAACACCATCCATCTCGAACAGGGCAGCGATGTTGTCTCTCTTGTCCATTCTCTTGATGGGCTGTCATGAAATTGCAGTGGGTCGAAGAGGCTGAAAATACGAGCCTGATGGACTTGTCTCTCGTCAGGAATTCGAGGAATATGCGAGCCTCTGCATCTATTGAATTGGATATATTAACAAGAGAGATCACCATCCAGATTGAAACCATGTAGCCAACTTACCCCCGGTAGCAGAGCTCTCTCCTGGGCTTCGACACTCGTTTGCTTCCTTCATTGATTCATAAATCCCTACGGGGTCATTTGCTAGATTAGTTCATTCGCTTGGATTACTTGCCTCCGGGAAAATGGTTGACCTTACCGTCGGACATGTATCTGGCATTATCGCAGCCATAGTTTTCGTTGGTAAGCAGGACTCTGTCAAATATCATCGTTACGTTCAGTGTTCCCTCGAAAGTTGGGCGAGCCAATTGTATATCACCCTTGTCTAGTTCGTGTGTTTATTCCCAGTGCTTCTCCTCTCATTCTCGCTGGTTTGTTGAAGGAGCAGAACACGGCGACAACATGGTATGACGACCGAACCCATGCCCCAAAAGCACGTCTAATAGTTTTTATAAAAGGTCTGTTGTAGCTCGTGCTCTTCAATCCTCGCACTGGCCATCGCTGCTACGCAGTGACTCGACAACTTCAGTTGGTCTTCCTGGCGTTGTTAAAGTCGAAAGCAAACTACGGCCTGGTCTTTTGCTCATTGTCTCTGCCGCATCTATCATTACACCTCTTGGTCTCTACGATGTCATCGTCCCTAAGATCTCAATCGTTCAACAGCCATTCGGCTACTCGCCCGGTCTCTCCGCCATGGGTTTTGGAACGCCTCCACGCAGCACACTACCCTTCAACCGAAGATGCGGCCCGTTGTCCTGCCCGGGGTCTGACACTGTTGTCGTCACATCAGGGGACTTGAACTCTGCTGAATTTCCATATGGATGCAATAACACCATCCCGCAGAGCATCACCGATACGTTCCAGAGCGGACTCGCAAAACTGGAGAGCACGGTGTCGAGCATTTGGGACATTCAATGGCGCTCATATGAATTTCAAAAGTTCGACGATGTCAACGACGGCTCCATGTTCATCATTGGAGCTTACAGGCAGCTGTCGAGCATGGTCCTGAATGATGCCATTGAGCCCGTGGAGGGTTTGATTGTGGACACTGTCAGTGGCGGTGTTGGTTTTCGCAACCACACTACTCCCTCACCTATGGAATATGGAGGCAAGTGGTCCGAAGACTTGCTCTTCGTCGAGCCGCAAACGGCCTGCGTCGATATGAACCTTACCCTCGATTTCCGTCTCGTTCTTGACAACTTAGGTGACCTTCAACCAGCCGACCTCGTATTGACTGATCGCGGTGGGTTCGCCAACCTTGTCACCGAGTATCCAGAGTACAACCATGATGACCCTCAGGCCTATATCGATCTCGAAGGAAGAGCATACAAAGCCGCTTGGCTCAGTAATGTGTACTCAATGGCGTGCCTTAACGTTACCAACCCAAAAATCGGCGACTATGCCGAGGCCTTCATGTACCTCAACTCCACAGTCGGCAAGACATTCCCAATGTCGCAGGAAATGTTCGGGGACAGCGTGAGCTATGAGTCGTTCCAAACCTCGTCCAATTGGGGAGGCTTCCTGAGTATCCCGAGCGCGTTTACCTCCAATATCAGTATAGGAAGTAACTCTTCGACTTCAACTATCGTTCATTATCCAAATCCGTTCAATATCTCATCACAGAATTTCACAGACATCCGTGAGTATTGCCAAATCTAGTAACCCGCAGGTATGACCAGGCTCATGATTGATCTCTTTAGAAACGTTGTGCCAGGGTGCAGGCGGTCTTGATCTAGCCAACATCACTAATGTCGGCGTCATATGTGGCATGGTGTACGGAGCTGCCAGACGGGAGGATGGACAATCCTCTCTTGTCTTTGAGCCCGATAGTCGTTGGACCACTCCTCTTTACTCTTGCGCCTCTGCAGCCAAGGCTACCATCAAGACTGTCGATTTCACATACAACGGGACCGACGGACTAAGAAGCCTCAGCATTACCGGCGTGTCAGACAAGACATACCCCAGCCCCGAAGACAAGCGCCTATGGGGCGTCGAAAACCTCCAAATGGAGCTGCAGTACGTGACACCCCCGTGGGGTCTTGTGTCAGAGGATTACCAGAGCCGCAGCGTCATACAAAAAGAATACCTCTGGCTTCCAGCTGGGGCTCCTCTCTTTCTTCACAGGCTCCCAGTCCTGCAATGGAAAACTTCAATCTTCCCACACTCGAATTCCACACCAACATGCTTCAAGTCGCATATAGTCTCGACCAGCTGCCTAGCGGTGTGTACGATTACACAGGCAAAGAAAATATTGCCATGTACAAGAAGTGGCA
This sequence comes from Evansstolkia leycettana, assembly GCA_000787455.1. NCBI lineage: Eukaryota > Fungi > Ascomycota > Eurotiomycetes > Eurotiales > Aspergillaceae > Evansstolkia > Evansstolkia leycettana. Next base: position 21,628 of record JSYV01000231.1, on the reverse strand, counting down.
GGACTATTCAGCCAGTGCCAACACAACCGCCACAATCATCAACTTGATCTGGACGAATCAAGCTGCCAATGGTTTGGTCGGGACCCGGTGCTGGCTGAACTCACACTCCTCGTCTTCGAGTCATACCAAGCGAGACGCCACGAGTAATGCCAACCCGCAGCCAGGACGGATTGCTGATGTTGGAATCACCGTGTACCAGAAAGTGATTCGGTACCGGTGGCCCTTTGCCATTCCTGGCTTCATTGCGTTGCTGGGCGCTGCGGTCGTTGCCCTATGCACCCTTGTCCTCTTCGTCACCGGACATGCCAGACCCTCTGTGGTCGGGAAGTTCTTGAACTATACCTCCGTGGGTCGCGTCTTGACGACCTTCGTATACCCGGGCCAAAGCCATCCTCTGGCTGACACTAAGCAATGGGTCGATAACGTGGGTCAGAAACGTGTAGACATGAGCGGACATGTTCCACGAGCAGTTGAGCCTGTGATGATGCAGAACTATGATGATTACATGGCATCTAGAGAAAACTTGGTGGCGAAGAATAATGTTGTGCTCCACTCTAGCTGAATGGATTGTAAGAGACTGGTTTCTGTGATATCTTATGGGAAGATGGTACATTCTTGCATTTACTTTGTTGGTTGGTGATGATGTCTGACCATTGATTTTATTCCCTCATTTCTGAAGCTTCTTTGTTCTTGGTATTTAACCATGTGGATTTTCTTATTAAGAAATGATAGATCAGGATATGACTTTAGTATTCACATGTTCCAGAAATCGAATCTAAACATTTGATTCTCAGGTTTGACATGAGTGAATATCGCGTACAGGTAAAAATTGCAAAATTCAGCTCGTAAGCTATGAAAATAATACAGGATAATGTACAGTATGAAAATTCAGAACCCGACTTTTGTCTGTTCTCGTGCAATGTAAATTCCTGAAACAGCATCTCTCAAACAACGCCATGAACAATGCCAGTAATACAATATGCTACCGTCTGCACCCTGAAATCGTAACGGAGAGTGGTATCAGGCTAGGATGCCCTCTATAAGCGGAATCCGCGCTTCAGACAAAAGCGAAGACATCGCGTAAGGGATGTGCGGAAGTGAAGATTTAGTGTCGAATTAATCGTGCTCGAAGATGAAATTTCGTTGTTCTTGAAGGTATACCGATTCGAACCCTTCCGACTTAATTTAATTCTGCGGCCGTGGCTTTGGCTCGATGAGCCCGGCCTATCCATTGCCATCCTGAATTAGCATCGATTCGACATTGCCAATTTACGAAAACAGATCATTCCATTGGCAAAGTCTCACTCTGCCTGGGTAGAATGTATCCCGGACAAAGTCTCCATCGCTCGACGCATGGGGATATCTGACAGGCACAGAGATATAGGTGTACATACCATGCTCAATAACCGCCACACGGTATCGCTAGGCTGTGCACCAACACCAAGCCAGTATTTCGCTCTTGAGCGATCCAAAGAGACCTCCTTGTATGCTCTTGCGCTACGCGCTTCCTCGTCTGACAGGCCCGTAGGACGCTGAGGCACAGGGTTGTAAGTGCCAATGACTTCAAGAGGTTTCGAGTCGCGAGCCGAGCTGCAAAATTGTCCACAAGTCAGATCATGGTCCGCAATGCCGCGCATGCTGTCTTTCGCTCATGGATTTTGAGACTGAATTGGTCCCCATTCACAATCCTGCGGAAAACGGAACGAGGATGCAAATGAACGGAAAGAAAACTGCGTACCGTGCTTGAGCGACGACAATGTTGTAGAATGGCTGGTGCTTGTTGCCGAAACGAGACAGACGAATTCGCACTACCATTTTGACTCTTTCGAAATGAAGTTTCAAGCAGCTTCTCAAGGTTGCTCGATGGTGAATTGAATCGTACTGTCCCTGTCGAAACTCTGCAGAATTTCGGACGATCGGAGACAAGGTTTATCCGGTCAATACTGAACGGGAATAGTGGGCTCTCACGAATGCGGACTAGCGCCTTCCAGGCCGTATGATGCAATGGTTTTGACATCTGGATCGACGCGGAGGTATATACGGTTAGGTAGCTCTCTTGAACATTTTCATTCCTCTGATGATTCCATCAATCGAAACGGCCATTCCATTTTAACTAGATTGGAAAAAGGCTTTGAACGGTCATCTGGAACAAATCTCACCCGTTGTAATTGCATGTTTCGTCCCGCGTTCTTGACCAGACGATTTCCTATCTCTGCGGCAGCTCGTCACTTTAGTAGAACAGCAAAGATGTCGTTAAAGGTACTCTTACCTCATCGAACCGATATTTCAAATAAGATGGGTATTTTTTTACTGAAAATTACCTATTCCAGGCGATTTCTGCCAAAGATGCCGCATCTCTCGATAAAGACCTCATGGAGATGGGCGGATGGTCGTTAGACCAATTGATGGAATTGGCAGGACTCTCGGTTTCTCAAGCAGGTAAGATAGTTGCAGGTTACCTCCAGAAGAGCCATTTTGGTGTCGTACCGGTACCTGAACGCTTGGATACGTATATGTCATTGCATACGACGTTGGGAACAGACAACTAACAATTCATATCAGTCTACCGCATCCATCCACCAAGTAAGGGCAAGAACATCCTTGTGGTATGTGGACCAGGAAACAACGGTATGTCAATAATCAATTGGCTTGTTTACTTAGAGAGGGGTTGACCGATCTTCCATAGGAGGCGACGGTCTAGTCGCCGCTCGTCATCTCGCTCAATACGGCTACAGCCCATGCGTCTACTATCCCAAGGAGGGCAAGAATGAACTCTACCAAGTAGGAGCGCCGAATTCCCTAGCAAGCCGCACCAGAAATGAAATCCGAATATTCTCTAAGCCATGATATAGCGCCTCAAAACCCAACTCCATAACCTCTCAGTTCCCTTCGTACCAGACTTTACCGAAGCCCTGAAATTCGCCGACCTCGTCGTCGACGCCATCTTCGGATTCTCATTCGGCGGGCCCCTCCGCGAACCCTTCCCATCAATCATCTCGCAGATGGAATCTACATCCGTTCCTGTGTTGAGCGTCGACGCCCCGAGCTCATGGGATATCGAGAGCGGTCCACCCAAGGAAGGGCCTGGGTCCAAGTTCATGCCGCAGGCTCTGGTCAGTCTGACGGCTCCGAAGCCCTGCGTGAAGTATTACAAAGGCAGGCACTTCATCGGTGGAAGGTTTCTGACGAAGGGGATCACGGAGAAGTATGGTCTGGATTGTCCTCAGTATCCGGGGATTGATCAAGTTATGGAAGTAGGGGTTGACACAGAGGGTAGGCTATGAACGCAGTTCTGAGAGATTGGATGAGGAGAGAGATGGAAATGATCATCTGATGAACTTTCGGAGCGACCATTGCTCAGATCTCGCGTTTCTCCCTTTACTAACCTCTACACAAGGATGTGGCCAGCTGAAAAATATGGGACAGGATACAGCGGCCTATCGAAATTTCGCCACTGGCAAGGCATAAGACAAGAACATTTATGATTTCATTCATTCCTACGTTTAACGTGCATAGTCTTCGTTTAAAACATGATACTATGTCTATGATGGGATGCTTTAGCGCAATTCCGTAACGTCATGACTGTTCTTCAGATCGATCTCAAGCCAAAAATCTTCTAACGCATCGATTCCCTGGTCTCTTCAATGATGCTCTTAATCCTCGGCTCCTTACCGAGACTAGTCCCTGAGATCTTAGCAAGAATATCTTCGACATCATAGACGTCCTTCGCCGCGGTCTTAACTTCGTCGCCGAGAGTCTTCACCAGAGTTCCCAATGCGACTAGGCCGCGATAGACGGCTTCGGAATCCTTGTCGGAAGTAAGTATCTTGGTCAACTCATCGAGAAGTACGAGAGCCCTTTCGGAAGATTCCGGTGAAGATTCACGGCCATTCGACGTCAGGAAAACTGCAAAGTTGATGTAGAGTGTCGTTGCGGCAATAGTAAGATTGCGGTTGGGGGCGGTTCTACTGTTAGCAGCCAGGGCTGACTTGACGCCGGTCATAATCTGTTCAAATCGACTGATCGCCAAATTGCGACCGGCATCGGTCTCAAACAAGTTGGCAAACATTCGGATGGAGAGCATTGCGTTGTTCACATTCAGAGGAGCATCGAAAACACCGCTGGACTGAATACCAGTTACAAGGTCCTGGCCGCCATAATCCATTGTAGCTGTCAGCGGAGAAGCAGCCGCCAGGAGACGCAGAAGATCTAGACCTGGCAACCGGTTGGCAGGTGGCCATGCAGTTGCGACCTTGAACAATAACGCAATGCCAGACTCCACCAATGGCGAATCCTTTAGTCGCTCTGAAGATTCAAGCTGATTGCACAGTGAGGCAACCATCGCTACGTCTGAAGGGCTCAGCGAAATATCCTTCGACCCTGAGGAAACCAGCTGCTGATTCAGTTCCTGCAATTTCTTAGATATCACCTTGAGATTCGCAGATCTGATGGAGAGATATGATTTCTGAGGGAGCACTTTCGGACGACTCTCAGGGATAGTTGTTTGAGGTGGCTGGGACGCTGCAGCATCTCCCGGACGGTAACGTCTTTCCTGACCCCAAGGGTCGGCACCTGCAGGCTGTGGCTCCTGTGCAGCCGGGCCAATGGTAGCACCCTGTGTGTTTTGAACGATGAAGTTTGCGACTTGCTCGAGGTAGCCAATGGGCAGTTCGTTGTCTTGAATAAACTTGGTCGCGGCGTCGTACGGATTCTGGGAAACATTGTAAGGTAGCTTCAAAGGTGGCTTGCCGTCCTCGATGTCAACGTCGAATACATAATCGTAATCTTGGCCGAGATACTCAGTCTTTCTTCCACTGCTAGCAGCGGCATCGACCACGGTGCCAACCGCTATCCACTCCTGGGTTGCTGATGACCATGTATGGGCCGTGACACTACCGTCCGGCTCTCGAATCATCTGAACTTGACCTTCCTTTGTGCCGGACTTTTGTTTCAAGAATTCCGGCCCCGGAAGCTTCTCCTTATTGATTTTACCGACCTGCTGCTCAGGAATAGCTGATGCTTTCACTGCCTTCTCAAATTGCTGCACGACTTCTTGGCTTGCCTGACGCGCCTGGTCCCTCGTGAAAATCCGTGTGATGCGGTCACTTGCACCCGTAACGAGGTCCCCATTTTCTTGACAGACGGCAACACTCCAGACGGAAATTGCAGGGTGAGTGATCGTTTGTACACATTGAGTACCATTCCAAACCCGCACAGTTCGGTCTTCACCGGAGCTGACTAGCTCACCGGATGGCAGGGCAGCCAGGGAATAAATGAAGCTTTCATGGCCAAAGAGCTCTGCAACAAGCTGGCCGTGGATGGTGAAGAGTCGGATCACTCCATCGTTGCTTGCGGAAGCGAAGTGGGCTCCGGTAGGATTCGATGGCGGAACCTTGCACAGCGCTCGAACAACGTCTCGGGAGTCTTTTATGGTTCGCAATAGCGTACCTGAAGCATTAAACATCCGTATGATCTTATCGGCGCAGCCTGGAAGATGTCAGCACGTGGAAACGCCATCAAGCGCAACTGGGGTGATGATCACAGACCGGTGATGATCATGTCCTTGTCGTATGCAAGTACTGCCCAGACGCTTCCCTGATGGCCCTCAAATATGACATCACATTCCCATTTACCAAGCCTCCATAGCCTTGCCGTGGCATCCCAGCTACCACTTACAACCCATTCACCTTCAGGGCACACGTCTAACGCACATACATTGTGGGCGTGACCCAAGAGCATAGCATCCGCATTGTCGTCAGCGGCCTTGCTGGGCTGTCTGGCTTCAATGATAGTGTCTTGTCCGCCAGAGAATATCAGACCCTCCGGAAAACTGGGTGTTGGTGGGAAATATGCGAGGGAATTTATGAATGCTGACCCGTGAGTGGTAATCGTGTAGTCGTATGTGGGGGGCGGGGTAGAGACGAGCTTCCACAGTCGGACGGTTGCATCTCGAGAGGCTGAAAGCAGAGCATTGGGATTTGGAAAGGCCACGGCGCGAACCTATAACAGAAGATGGGGAGTCGTTAGCACCCAAGAGGACGATTCGCAGTCTTCGTTGCGCTCGTGGTTGTTGCTCCCGGGTATTCTTACATCATCGCCATGGCCTTCCAATGCAGCGGAGAGCTTGAACTCAGGCATACATAAGACTGCTCTGAGACGGGGTGGTAGGTGAAGAGGATATCAGGTTGGAAGGATACGCGGGAAAGCAAAGGCTGACAGACGGCAAAGAGATGCTGAAAGTATCCTTGGATGTCTGTCTGTCTGTTATTAATGTTATTAGTCCAGGGGACCAGCTGTAATCAAACATCATATCACGTGGGCGGTGGGATCAAGTGCAGGATGAAGCTTGGAAGCTTTCACGGAGCTTCTTTCGGCTTCTATATTCATTTGTATTACTAGTATTATCTGCATTGATGGCAGGAACATACAAACCATCGGCAAGCTATGTGGATCCTAAATCTTTGACCATTTTGATTGATCATGCAAAATCAATTGATCTATTTCCAAGCATTTCAATCACTCCCTAAGATAGTATCGCGGGGACACTACAACCAACAATGATTGGTAGTGAGAACCCCAAGCTCTACACAATAGAAGATACTACTTCTGTGATGCCCAACAGTCCTTAGACCTCGGAGCCAAAAACATAATTACGATAGTTATAGTCATTACAACAAGGCTCTCTAGACCTCAGAGTGATTGTCCATAACCTACTGACCTATCTTTGTTGTTTTCACAACGGACGTTGCCAAGCAGTGCAGGTTATATTAAACACCTCTCACGTGCACTACATTTAGACCCGATCTGGATTAGTGAGCAGTTTTCGGACATTTCGATCTGGTCGGCCAGCTTCGAAGGTATGAGCTTTCGTCGCACTCGAGCAGCGTACTTTCGTCTCGCTCTGTTCCTCTATGCTTTGAAGGGCTGGTGGAAGCTTCGGTCAAATTGGGTGGTATTTCTTCGATCTCCTTCATTCTCCTTTACCATCTCAATCATTCATTTTTCCTCTTCTGCCGCCATCACTCCATTTCTCCGTAACCCCACCTCTCTGTTTGATGACTTGACGACGTTGACGAATTTCCTGTACTTTTTACTTACACGAATATCTCAACTTTCCATTGAGACGTTTCATCAACGCTCTTGTCTTCTCGTCAAGAGATTTTCGTTCTGTCTTTCTAGGCAGGACACACTGGACAGTTTTCTGACGGCCGCATTGAATGAGAAGCTTTGTGTTCACTGCCAGAGATTTCTTGAGTCTAAATCCTATTGTATGAATTCTAAGATCTGAAATGGCTTCAGGTGAGTGGTTTCAATCGGCGAAATTTACCTGGAATCCGACGTATCCACCTGTTAATCTCGATATTCGAAATTGTTCCTTTTCCCTGCTGTTGCTCCGCTCTTCGTCCCCTCGATCTTTCTGGATCGGGTCTAACACAGTTCCTATCCGTGACGGTGGTCTCCATTCTAATGGTGTGCAGATATTCCTAAAGTTGTTCCTCTCACATGCCACGGACACTCCCGTCCAGTGCCACATTTGAGCTTCTCCTCTACAGTGGAAGATGACCAGTACTACCTGATTTCCGCCTGTAAAGGTATGTCTGTCGACCATCCTTACTCAACAGCATTACGTGAGGGAAAAATTGACCTTATGCCTGCAACAGATAACAATCCCATGCTTCGGGATGGCATAACTGGCGATTGGTGAGACTTGCACTTGCCTGATATATGCTGGTCTTGACTAACGTCAATAAATAACAGGATTGGTACTTTTCTAGGTCACAAGGGCGCAGTATGGCAAGCTCGCCTATCAACAGACGCCACCATAGCCGCAACTGCTGCAGCAGATTTCTCAGCGTAAGTCCATGCAAGTCAGCATACATCTTCACCAATCACTTGTTAATGTGCATCCCACAGTAAAGTCTGGGACACCCATACCGGCGAGTGCTTGCATACCCTTCAACACTCACATATCGTCCGAGCGGTTGCGTTTCCGATCCAGTCCTCTCCTCAAGTCCTAGCCACAGGAGGCGTGGAGAAGAAACTCCGGATCTTCGACTTGACCCGTAGCGAGACGAGCGATGGCTCGTCGTCCACCTCATCTGGTGCTGCAAATGGCACAGCTCCGGCGTCGACCACAAGCTACGAGATCGGACCAGGTGTTCATGGAGGAACGATCAAATCCATTGTCTGGAACCAGGACTATAACATCCTCACGACAGCCGCCGAGGATCGAAAGATCAGGTGGTGGGATCTTCGCTCGCGGCATCCGGTCATTGAATATGCCGTTGACGGCACCATTGGCAGCTGCGAACTCAATAGTTTGGCGACGAGGCCGAACGACCCGGGGATTCTCAGCGTGGCGGCGGGGAAGAGCGTCTATCTTTTCGATGGCGTCACTCCTGGTCGTCTTTTGAAGAAGATAGACTTCAGGTATGAAGTCGCTAGTGTTGCGGTGAACAATGAGACCGCGAGATTGGTCACGGGTGGTGCGGAGGATACTTGGGCTCGTGTATACGATCTGCACACCGATGAAGAATTGGGTAAGTGTTGGTATTCTCAATCTTCTTTGCCTTCCATCGCCCTCCGCAGCCCTTACTTTACAGAGCGGGAACTGACAATTCGTTTTAGAGGTCCAAAAGGGCCACCATGGACCTATATGGTCCATCAGCTTCTCCCCCGATGGCAAGCTGTATGGCACCGGAAGTGAAGACGGGACCATCAAGTTATGGAAGGCCTGCAGAGAACCGTATGGGCTGTGGCGGTGAAGACACGGCTGCACCATACGATTTGCTTTCGTGATTTGAATAGCCGGACGTGAGTGAGCGCAGAGTCAAGAATCAAATATACAATGCAAGACATCAGCCCAAGGCATCTGCAATTGCAAATACATGATATGATGGATGTATATCATAGCTTAGCTAGACTCCGTCTGTCTGAGGAAAACCAGCCCAGAAACGATAATTGATCACTAATCTGCTGCATGAAGTTAGCATAGCGGAAGGTTCAACTACTTCCTGAAGATTTTCCTAAAGATTCCGTTTCACAAACAGAAGCATATTTTTTCTCATTAAGTCGCACCATATAGTTGCCGGCACACCATCTATTCATTTCAATTTCAACTGCCTCTTCAAGTTATCATAGAAATACAATCTGGAACCGAACAATTGAGGGAGAGCTTCAAGTTTAATTGGCACAAAGGTTGAGTTTGAATCAAGATGGCAAACAATATAGCTCGACGCCTTACAGCTGTTGCACTGCAGACAAAAAACTCCGATTTCAACAACCCACGGGTGACGAATATGCACCGCGACAGACGCATTGCTAAGCAACAAACATTTGCTTCACTGCGTCTTTACTCAATCATATCGACGTCGTCGTCGCCATTGGCAGCCGGCGCAGCTGCAGGTGGTACAGCTTGCTGCGGCTCACTTGGCGCCGCCGTGTCCTGACCGGCAGCGCCTGCACCAGCATTCGCGGCTCCCCAGTAATCCTCCATCTCCTGATCAAGCTCCTCCTGAGTCTTTCTCGGTCTGCCATTGACCGTACGGCGGGCCGAATCGGTTCTGTTCTGGTCATCGCGTCTCTCGCCTCCGCGTCGCCCGCCTCCAGCTCTGCGAATCGGAGACCGCTGTCCTGGCACATAGCGATCGATATGGTCTGGAGGGGGCTTAGACACGTCGCTGCGTCGGGTACGGCCAACACCACCACGACGTCCATGGCGGCGGCGGCCAGCACTGTCACTGTCGTCGGCTGGGCTAAGGCTGCGTTCGTCTCTGTCGCGTGGGCGCTCGATACGGTCGAATAGGCTTCCCTTTGGTCTTTCAACGTTGTCGAAGGGGTTCCGCTCGCGTCTTCCGGCACCGGAGGGGAGAAGCGTTAGGCGAATTGGCTGGCCTTTGGCATTGGCGCCGTCGAACTCGGAAATGGCGGTTCTCGCATCACTGATACGGTTGTAGGTAACGAACGCAACACCTTCTGAACGTCCGGCTCGGTCATAGCGGAGAGATAAGTGAGAGATGGGCCCAATTCGAGTAAAAAGATCCTTTTGACGTATTCCAATCAGCGTCTGATGCACACAAAGACTCGGGGAAATAGAAACTCACTTCCAAATCACTCTCACTAATATCGTAGTGAAGATTCTCGACACGGATCTTGGCTCCCGTGGGAGCGCTGAATCAGAACATCAGCATTAACTCCATCTCGACATGGCAAGTGACTTACTGATCCGGCGACGGCGAATACCGATCACCACGGGGACGGCGCTGGGTACGGTACGAACGCGCTGGAGCAAGAAAAATGTTAAGTTAAGGGAGGCAACGTCAGCGAAGGTCGTCGAGAAACGCACTATCTTTGTCGTCTTCAAACTTGTCATGGACCCAATCACTGTTTCGACAACCTAAGTCAGTATGAGTCCTCCTTCCGATATCTTGCCAGCAGAGGTTTCAATTTACAGATCTAGATCAACGCGCTCTTCTTTGTAAGACTGTTGTCATCGGAAAGAAGAGAGAACAAGGTCAGCTAAAATATCATGGAAATGGCTCCATATCTTCTTGTTCGGTTCATCGCGGCACTTCATCTGTCCGTAAGCCACGGACCACTAGACTAGGGTTCTGCGTGTCACGATGCGAGAGGATGTGGAAGATTCGAAAAGAGAACAGGAGGGGGGGACCTAGAATTCGGAATTGATGGTTAGGAGCTGGCGTAGAAGACGCGGGTTTTGGTGGGAGCTTTGAAGGCACCTTTTTCACGCCGTCACGGCGACGACCTTGGCCCTGAGGGCGGCGACTGCGATTCTGCTTCTGAGACGCTAAGAGTCAGCGTGATCATTTCGAAAGCAATGCAATTTTGCAGATTGCAGCCATTGACCTGCAGTTTAGCAAGAGAGGGCAGCTTACAGGACGCTCTGCAATAATTTCATCTAGGCTGCGGTCCATTTTGGGAACTGTTGGTAGCTGACTGGACTCGGTATATGTGAAGGTAAGGACAGGCGAAGACTTTCAAAGGTAGTGGAGAGTTCAGGCTGTGGGAGGTTGCAAGCAGTTGTAAGACCGAAGTCCTGCTGAGGTTAGATGGTCCTAACTTGGATCAGATCATATCATCACGTGATATTGTACAAGGAACAATCTGGGAGATGACTGTAGCACATACATATAGCAGTCAGGAAAAGTATTTAAGAATATTAATGTCTATAGACAGTGGTGAATAAATTTGCTTGGTTGATTCTGTGTTTTCCAAAACTTGTCTGATAATCGATATTCATGATTCGACCATGAATCTCTGCTAGCTCTCATCTTACACAGCCAGGTATATGGGGTATTGTTTGTGTACATCCATTATTAGGGAAACCGCCTGGACATATGATATAAAAGACATGTGCCAAGAACAAAGTGTAAGGAATGTAAAAATGCAATGCACCAAAGTATTGGGGAAAAAAGACCATAATGACAGCAACCATCGTGTATGCATAACCAGTTTGATCAAAACAAACACCTGCTAGCTCCATAGAACACCATTAGCAGCCCCAACTGGACAGATCTACGAAAAGCCAACCGTGCTCCAAGTATGCTACCTAATTTTCCCCGTTGGTTGGAGCGATGTTCTTGTCAATGCTGCTGGTCTTTTGATGCCCAACGCTGCCGCTTTCCATCATATTCTGCATATAGCTGATGTAGTCGTACTTCGGAAGATCACGGTCCTCAAGCAGATCCGGCCCTTCATGCGGGGGCATCGTCTGCACAAGATGTTCAATAACTTCATCTGGAATGAGAGAGTGCCGAAGATCGAGCTCCGTAACGTATGGCTGCAGCAACATCAGCATCTGGCAGACAGGATCCATATGGACGTAATGAAGTATTCAAACGTACCTTTCCATCTGCAACTTCGCGAAAACTCTGGAATACCTGCTCCGCGGTATGCTGGTCTTCAGTCACACTAACCATGAAGTGGATGAACTGCTCAAAGCTAACACCTGCATTCTGCGCCAATCTGGTTGGACCGCAAGTCTCAACATAGACGTCGTGCATCTCCTGCTCATCGTATACAAGACCCAAACTTGCGAGCGCTGCAGAGAACTCGAGTTCATGAAGCGTGTTAGAAGAATCGCGATCAAAGTGTCTGAAAACGGACTCGAATTCCTCCAGCTGGATTGGCGTTAGATTCGTCATATTCCGTGCCACCAGTTGGTTTTCAAGAAATGCAAGCTTCTTGGAAATGCTCGATTTTACCAGGCTCAGTTCGTAAGAGAGCTCGTCCAAAGTGTAGGTTGTGAAATCATTTTCCTCGATGTTGGCTTCCGCGCACTGCTCGTCCAGCTCCGCAATCGTCTCCAGGAACGCGTCCAGTGGAGGAAGGTTCTCATTCAACTTCTTCACATGCTCCAATTGATCTTCTACGTCCCCATCGAGACCGGAAATGGCGAGTGATAACGTTTTCAATGTGAGCGCAAAATCATTGGCTTTGTCGGCAAAGGAGCGACGAAGTGCATTCTTGATATCGCGAATCGTCTCGTTGATAAGCTGGCTACGTTCATGCTCGTCTCGAGTCAAGAGTTCCCATTCCTGATCACACACCTCCAAACGTAGCTCCGCCGGAGGGTCGTAGGGGCGGAGCCGGTAGGTGCTGAGCTTGGTTTTGATGTTGCCCAGTAATGCGGCAAGATCCGATTTCTCGGCCACCCATTGTCGCTTCTGATTTTTCTTGTACAAAGAAAATTGGTTCAACTGTTCCTTGGCGTCTTTGTAAGTCCCTTCGAACGATGAGTTTTTCCATTCATCGCGCTGAGCTCTGATTAGTCGCAGTAGCTCCTTCATCCTGCGCTCGTACGAGTTCTGCATTTCCCACGCCCCCTGCATGTTGTTGATGAACTTTTCGACTCGCCTGCCGGCATTCTCCACTCTTTCTAGTTGCGAAAAGGCATGGAACCAGTACGCAATGTACGTCATCAACGACCGTTCATCGGGCCTCGGAACATCGCAGACATCGTCGACATCGAGCAAGTCAGGAATACCAATCTCATTTGCAGCGATGTTGAAGGCCAGCTGCATATTGCCCCGATGGTCATTCTTGTCGAGGGAGTCGAAATCGATCAGATCCGGACGATGAATGTCGAGAAGGGCACAGAAAGCGAGACCGTCATTCCAGCTGGTAGAGAAATCCCTGACTTCAACTCCTTCGTAACATGCCGTCTTTCGTTGACACCACAGCAACAGGCCCTCTTTTGCAGTCATGCCCTCCTCGTTGATATCACTGATTGTGAACCTCAGAATGAGCGTCCATATCAAGCCCAGGATGATCTTCCTATTCCCATCGACAATGTCCTCTGCTCCGATATTTGTCATCTGTATCCCTCTGCCCTTAATGTAGTCGAGACTCTTGTTGACATTTTCGAATCGCTGCACGCGCAGCTTAGGTTTCGACGCATATCGACCGAGGGACTCGCCGCCAAGGATCTCGAGAAGATGAATGAGGATGACCTATACCATCCGATTGCAAACAGAGGTCAACACCCAGCTCTCCATAAGAATTTCACAAACCGGACGACAAGTTGGACTCACGCCATCGGATAGATCGACTACGAGGTCGTCGATGAAGAGCTGACGGATCTTTAACTTGTCATTGAGCCTAATTGAGTGCACATCTTGTTAGGTGGTCTTTCAAGGATCGACTAAAAAATAGTACATCGGTATGGGGGGGAGAATAACGGACCATTTTGTGAAAGTCTTCTGCTGCACATTAATCCAACTCTTCTCGACCTGCAACATGATTACGGGTGGCCGGGCATCCAGGGCTTCAGCGTGGAAACCAACCTGGATGCATTCAATAGCCGCGATGAAAAGGGTAAGATTTCCGGAGATGCGATTACGACGAGGATCGATTCGGAGATTAGTTTAAGAGTCCAAACGATCGGAATCGGGAAGCACGGTGGTTGAAAGACATTTCAGATAGGCATACTAGAAGACAAACAACTTGGGAGTAACTTACAGTAGTTAGCTCGTCAGGTGGGGGAGAACAGGACAGGGCGCAGCCTCAAAATTTAGGCCAACCGCAACTGCCCTGTCAACAAACCAGCAGCCCTGCCCCAGCAACCACCAATGGGTGCCTGAGCAGTGAGGCTTACAACCGACGGGCTGTTGCCGAGCATCCTGTAGAATCTCTTCGTTGAAGTGCTTCACTTTTTGACAGGATTGTGAAAGATTCCAGGATGTAATAATTTCTACCTCTGGATCATGGTACTTCACCTGCATCTTCAAACCCGCTAATTGGGCTTCCTTTGTGACGAAAATGTGTTCGTAGAGATGCATCCATGGATTCCACGACCTCTTGTCTTTGTGTCTGTTTTTTGTCCACTTTCGTCGTGATTTATCCAAGATCACTCTTCTTAAAATGCCTCTGAATATGCCTACACAATTGAAGGTCCAATTCACATGATCAACTGTAGACATGGAACTAGGTGTAGTGGTTCCTTACACTGAAGATATAAAAGTATGTAATGACCCAAGGTTGGCTAGATAGATATATTTTGAGTGCTTGTCTGCTTCTATGGAGAGTCCACTGACACGTATTCGTCTAATCCTACATGTAGGATCCTCCTTCATCTCAAATTGCCCTAGCACTAGCTGAAAAAGACTGGTTAGAAACTAAATATTTGTTTCGTATCAATGCGGACAATGCAAAGGTGAGAGCTGATCTTCGATCTCCTGGGCGCGATGATATCATTTCCGTGAGGTCCAAAGGCGGGGACAGGTCTGAGGGGTCAATCGGAGACCAACCAAGGACCTCTACCAAATCTTCTCCCCGCTCAATTCCATGATTCATCCGCTTCCAGACTCGTATCATCTAGCCAAACCCGTGAAACAGATCGAGAAGGTCCAAGTTCGAGCTGCACTACGGCTTTCAGGTGATCCAGATGACCACGAAATACGCCTTCACCGACGTCCTGCCTCTACCGAACTCAAATGTTCGAATCCCCCGCCTTGGCTTCGGAGTCTATCGTTCTTCTACCGCTCAATGTGTGCAGTCATGTCTGAACGCCCTGAAGGCTGGGTATCGCCACATCGACACTGCGCAGTTTTATGGAAACGAAAAAGAGGTCGGCGAGGCGATTCGCGCATCTGGGATCCCTCGCAATGAAATCTTCGTCACAACCAAGATCATGAGTCCTGCAGGCTCCCCGGAAGCGACATACGAGAAGATTGTCGCCAGCGTGGATAAAATTGGCGGCAAGGACGGTTACGTCGATCTCTTTCTGATTCATAGCTCCCGTCCGGGTGCAGCTGGTCGGAGGGAACTGTGGCAGGCTTTGGAAAGACTGCTGGAGGAAGGCAGGACGAAGAGCATTGGCGTCAGCAACTATGGGGTGAAACACATCGAGGAGATGAAGGCGTATGCAAAGGTCTGGCCGCCTCATGTCAATCAGATCGAGGTAAGTGAGCTCGTGATACTGCTACGAGGTGTCCATATACTCTGCTATGGTTGTTCTGACACAAACGCATGCACAGCTCCACCCATGGTGTCAACAGCGGGTAATCGACGCGTACTGCAAGAAACACGGGATTATCGTAGAGGCATATTCACCAATTGTTCGGAATTACAAAGCCAACGACCCTACATTGGTCGACCTGGCGAAGAAGTATGGGAGGAGCACGCAGCAGATGTTGATACGCTATGCGTTGCAGAAGGAGTGGGTGCCGCTTCCCAAGAGCGATGACCCTTCGCGCATCGTCGCGAACGCTGATGTCTATGATTTTGACATCTCGAAGGAAGATATGGCTGTACTGGATGCGCTTGACCAGGGAAGTGCTGGAGCTATTGTGGAGGCGGTGGAAAATGAGTGATGTGATGCAAGGACCCTTTTCCGCAATCAATTTCTGTCTCGCTTACCCGGTGAAATTTTGCTTGCATTCTGAGGTCGCCGAAACAGTATGATAGATGACGTTCTGTATCAATAATCCGGCCGTTGCATGAGAAATGCATTGACTGATTGAAGAGTGGAGCGCGATGGATTTACATCGTGCTTCGACGAGACGATCCAAGCAAGACGTTGTCGGATGAATTGCTTATCAACCATACGTCCTGTCGGCTGGTTGAGGAACAATCCTGAAAGGCAATTAGCTTTGAAAGCAAAAGCTCACGAACGTACGAAGGAAATTACCATTGTCATCATAGAATATGCACAGTATTGCGAGTAGTGCCCCGGCGGAGAGATCTTTGCCGGATTCACAAGTAACCAGTAGAGACCGTGATGGGTCAGTAGCTAATTGTGAGCTGACGAAAGTCGTTACTTTATCCAATGATTTCCGTAGATCTCGACTGCCCAGCTTGGAGGAACCACAGCCGAGATTCAGTCGCTTTGGGTTCCCTTCAGCTGCCATTGGACTTCCATTGCAGTCGATGACAAGGTCGTATTGACCACTTTCCCTTAAAGTGGGATCCGTTTTGCTGATGTAGAGATTCTTTGTCGGGAAAACAAGGGTCGCTTCCTGCCCGCTGCTATGCCTGCGGTCCTCCTCTATCAACTCTTGAATGAGGTCTGGGAGATCTTCCTCTGCAGTATTCAGCAGAGTAGACTTGTTCGCCCAGAAAACTGGCGGACTTAGCCCGTGGGCCCAACCTTCACTGTCATCTCCGGCGCCTTGGATATAACCACCTTCTGATATCTCCGCTCCATGAACACGCTTCGATGCCGAGCAGAGCACGAACAGATTGTAGCCGTCTCCTTTGTGCAGATCTGTTGGATAGAAGTATGAGCGATTTGCCCATGCCAGGCGGATAGGTCGTCCTAATTGTTGCCGCAGATCCTCCAAATCGAGCTTGAGGTCCTGCAAACCATTATTAGCCTACAAATGCGCCATTCAATTACATTCTACAAAGCTACCTTGAGCGATTTAACGAAGCCATCAATCTTCCGTTCTATCTGAGACTCTTCAGATGCACCTAGATAATTTGGAGGAAATTGCACTGCATGGTACGCAGTATCGGTAGGAAATAACGCTCGATTGATGACGGCACACCATATTGGAATGGTCTTGGAAAGGGCATCGGGCATCACTGTGCCTGGTCAACATGGATCTTTCCCTGCCATGGCCATAAAAGCGAAATGGATGGGACAGGAACGGCTAAAACGAAACCTTGGAAGGTGTTGATACTGTAGCAACATGGGAAATGAGAGACCATTGAGAACGAACTTACATTTGCCACGGCGTGTTGAATCCACAATGATACATCTGCACCAATTACATCAGTTCTGTTTCAGGAGACATAATAGTCAAAACTGCTCACCCCATATGCTTGCGAGCAATCGGAAGAACCTGGAGATTCAATCTCCGGAAGCTGAAGTCCCATTGGCCGGTATGGCCATCTGTACTCTTAAAGTAGGCACTGCCAGACTTTATTTCTGGAGGAATATACCAGCTTCCACATCTCTCGTTGGCAATAAGAGGGAGGTCATAATGTTCGGCCACCTCTCGAACGAAGGTAGCGTCCGTTTCAATTGAGCGAAGTCTGTTGGTGACGGACAGTGCCGATCGTCGCAACGAGGATAGCGTCTGAGAGATGGACTGTGCCGCGGAAGGGAAATGAAGGGACGATAGCGATACAGGGTAAGGGTCGGAACTGCCCATTCTGGATATCTGACTGCTCGTTGTCCGCAAAATTCCGCCACTTACGGGTCCCTTAGGCTGTTAAGAAGAATGAAGGTAAATTTGCTGCGAGACGACGAGGTTGGATCCGTTAATATGCCCCGGTCAAGACTGAGCCAATCAGCGGCCTCAAGCTTTCCTTTCCGCAGGAGGACAAAGAGCCATCAATTTATTAGTCGCCCACCCAGACGCTTTGAAGATTGAACGGAACTCTATCAAAGAAGAGACCGTGGGGGATGATGGATCAGACAGGCAACGCGGGGCAATGCAGGTGAACGCGAGAATGGAGAAAACGCTCGAGAAAAGCTAATGTAGTTTTTGTGCACTGGCTCCTCCTCAGAGACAATGCAGCTGCAGCAATAATTCTAGGCGGTGATCTGGCAATTTGCACCAGCTTGAGACCTGCTTTTTCTTCCAGGTCTGAGAACCACATGAAGAGTGCAAATTGTTCCAAATCACCGCAATGGATGCCGTGGCAAATGGTCCAATCAAAGATGCCCTGGCATCAGTGCACTGGCGATTTCCATGTGTAAGGTGGATCTCAAGTCGTTGACGTTCTATGGACATTGGACAATGGACACGGGACATGGCAGCCACAACTATCCAGCCTGAGGCAACGAAGATAAGAACAGGGGAAAAAAGCCCACTTCGTCTGAGGCATACGGCGTACCATAGAGCACAGCACAGCCAGAGTCCCACTGCAGCCTCTCTCATCATCAGCCGTCAAGGCTAAAACGACGATGATTAATTAACTAACTCGGTACTCCATACTATGTGACCATATATGATATGGCATAGGGTAGTCTCACCAGTAAAGGAGGCTAGTACTAAATAAGTTTAGACATGGAGATCCAGAGAAGTGGCAGCGTCACTGTAGTACGCACTAGCTGATACAGTAGTTCAGGGAGGCTGCGGCGACTTGCTGGGATGGATCTAGTTGCTCGCACTTGGCGTCTGGCATCCGAGATAGCGCAAATGGCCGCAGAGGGCCCGCTGGTCTCCAAGCGCTGGGCTGACCCAGTTGCAGACGTCACTGAGATGACCTCAGTGACCCGCTCCTGGTCGGAATTGTAATGTGATGCGAGTGTTTCGAAGCGTCATTGATGAGAACGGGTATCCAATCTATTATGGACGAGCAACGCATCGCTGGCTCCTTCCTGAAAGTTACTTAAAGAACTTGAAACTTCCCGTTTTCGTCAAACCCTTAATTCACTCGGGTACGGTACGACTCACATCACATAATTCACTGGTCTTTCCATTCTTCACCCTAGATTCCACCAGACCTTTCTCTAGTCCCCCCATCTCTTTCTTGTCATCTTTCACAACAATCAACCTCATATCATCTCCATCCTCGAAAGGACTCTCACTACCAATAACCTCTCTGCTACTAGCTCTCTCGTTTGTAATCTCTCCAACATAGAATCACAATGCCGAAGGTATGATAGCCCGTGCTCTCCTCTGATATCAACGACCAGCACAGCAACTGACATCCGCGTCTGCAGATTACTGAAATCTTCTTTGACTGCGACAACACCCTCGTCCTCTCAGAAGTGTTGGCCTTCGAGGCGTGCGCAGATCTCGCCAATGAGATCCTGGCGAACCGTCATATCCATGACCGCTACACTGGCGAACAGCTCATTCAGGACTTCGTCGGACAAAACTTCCGCGGCATGATGCTCTCCCTTCAGGCCAAGTACAAGTTCGAGATGTCCAAGGAGGAACTTGAGGAGTACGTCAAGAAGGAAGAGGACAAGGTCACCGCCAAGCTGAATGAGAAGGCCCAGCCTTGTGCTGGTGTCAATCCCGTCCTCGAGAAGCTCCACAAGTCTGGAAAGTACGCCCTGGCTGTTGTTTCCTCGTCTGCCCTTCGCCGTGTGCTGGCTTCCATCAAGAAGGTTGGTCAGGACAAGTACTTCGATGAGAAGCATGTCTTCAGTGCCGCCAGCTCTCTTCCTAAGCCCACCTCCAAGCCTGATCCAGCCATCTACCTCCATGCCCTCGAGGTCTGCCAGAAGAAGCCCGAGGAGGTCGTCGCCGTTGAGGACAGCAAGAGTGGTGTTCTCAGCGCTATTCGTGCCGGCATTCCTGTCATTGGTTATGTCGGCAGCTACGATGGTATCGACAAACAGATGGAGATGGCTCAGCGTCTCGAAGAGCTTGGTGCCAGAGTCATCATGAAGGATTGGGCCGAATTTGAGCACTGTCTCGCCGAAATCGAGTCCAGCTAAGTGGGTCGCTGATACACATCTTCGATTTTCTCCACGATTTCATGACAGCGAGCGCGTTGGTCGTTACGGAGAAATTTTCTCATTTTTCTTCAGTCCTTCACACTTTCGGAACGATCATTCTGGTTTGTTTCAACGGCCGGATCCGCTGATTCGTACAACTTTATGGGGGGTTTCATGGGTTCCAGGCGCAATGACTCGAATCGCGCTACTGAAATGACTTCCAATTCGGGCTTTTTATTTTCTTCACCTCTCGGGTTCCATGCATTACTATTTCATTTTATGGCATAGACAGGTCTCCTTAAGCAAAGAGATACCAACTGGCCTTGATAGCCTTCAGAAATACAATAAAAAAAATTCTGCAACCGGCGAGAATATCGTGTTCCTGTTCACATTCCAAAGATCTCGAGTAAGCGGGTACGTAATCAGTCCACACTTCGCACTAGGCACACCCAACTTCACAAATATCTGGGGAAAAAGCCCATCTCAGCACCAGCTCCTCCACAGTGCATAAAATAAAATGACCTGTCATTTCCAACTGCATATGTGAAATTGCGCTTCTCTTCACCCAACATCGATCACAAGACTCAATTGCCGGGGAGCTCGTTTTCAGGAGAGCTTTCTTCTGGAATGGTTAGCCAGAGCTGCAAGTGAATCAACCCCGCGGTCACCTTGGGCACGGGCGCAGCTCCAGCAAGGATTCGCTGCGTCGCACAGGTGATCCCTGCTTGTGTCTAAGAGTCTCGGACGGGAAACAACAGCAGCGGCCAGAAGCTTGTGTACTGTATACTTAGTTGGCATCTGACCTAACTCCTGTGACTCAGTAAATCGCTGGTTCATAGCTTTTGGTAGATGCTCGTGGCGCGACAGCAAATCTTACGATGATGTGACTGATCTCGCCGAGAGTGCTATTGCCAGACGCCAACGATGCATCCTCCTCCAGAATGAAGACAGACGTCGCTTACTTTTCCTCTTGTTACTGTCGAAACGCCACACCAACACTCTTGAACATCACGTGTCCAGCGTCATGGCAGCAGAAGGTCTCGATGCGCTTCGATATTCGCGAAATCGACTTGCTGTACAGTACGGACTTACCACCTACCGACCTGTGTTGGACGACGTACCTTGCCTGGAGCATATGCAGCAAGCCGGTTACTTCTTTAAGCATGCGGTGACGAGCTGCGACTATTATTGCAAACAATGACTCAACAATTATGTACCCTTGATACGGACCTGGTTACCTAGGTATATTCATTCCTTCAGCCCGGGATTTGTTCGGCGAACCGGACATTGCTCCTTGTTACGGATGGCTAGTATCACAGCCCTGGCTCTTGGGTCTAGCCTTGGATACTATGTGAGGCATTTAAAAGCGGTGCTATAGACTGGTTTCAAACCGAGAATGACCTTGGTGTAAGTTGGATTATGATAATATCATATCACCTTCTGCAAATCTCTTCTCTCCATTTCAGATCATTTCTACAAGAAATTCATCCTGGATAATTGAAGCAACATAATAGATTATCATTAGGAAATCCCAAAAGATTGTTGTCGTACAATTAGTTTTGTATCACAGTTCATAGATACCCAAATTCTTCCGCAATTGGGGTGACCATCAAAGCTGGTGAGCATCACTCTTAAGACGTCTCGTCATGAACACAAGACGAATGAATAAAACAGCAATGACTAACGTAATCGGACATCGAGCGGCGCAGGACATCGAGCGGCGCAGGACATCGAGCGGCGCGCCGAACCCCCTATTCCACCACC
>JSYV01000228.1:0-13952 GCA_000787455.1 Evansstolkia leycettana | reverse complement strand
GGGGGGGGGGGAAAAATGAATGGCCTCTATCGCACACGCTGATCATATCATAGTGTGGTCTGTGGATGCCCTTGGACAGCTGGCATTTGGATCAGATCTTCATCCGGAAGCTGACACGAGACCGCTGGAACTTCATCATGAACTCTCGTGTCGAAGCAAATGAACGGGCAAAGGAACGCGCGCAGGCAGGTCGTGAGGCCAAGAAGGACTTCTTCTACTATCTTCTCAACGCCAAGGACCCTGAGACAGGCAAGGGTCTGACCACTCCCGAACTCTGGGGAGAGGCGAACGTGTTGATGATCGCCGGGAGCGATACGACGTCAACCACCCTTGCAGCCACGATTTTCTATCTCGTGCGCAACCCGAGAGCCATGGACCTGTTGAAGAAGGAAATCCGCGAGGCCTTCACCTCCGTGGAGGAAATTGTCACCGGACCCAAATTGAACGAGCTGGTGTATTTAAAAGCGTGCATCGATGAGGCTCTACGGCTCGCCCCAGCCGTGCCGGGAGCACTGCCGAGAGAGGTGATGGAAGGAGGCGCCGTGGTTGATGGCGTCTTCCTGCCTGCAGGAACGGACTGCGGAACTCCCATTTATGCGATTCACCGACAGGCCGAGTATTACCGCGAGCCACTGTCGTATATCCCTGAGCGATGGATTGAAGGAGCCACATGCAAGACGGCGTCAGATGCGTGGGAGACCAGCAAGGAAGCTGTGGAGATTGCACGAAATGCGTTCTGTCCCTTCAGCATTGGCCCTCGAGGCTGTATTGGCAAGAGCATGGCTTTTATGGAGATGCGGTTGACCATGGCCAGACTCATGTTCCTGTTCGACATCGAGCTGGCAGATCATACTGGTGAGGATGAGCAGGGACATTTCGCTCTGATCGACCATTTCACCAGCGCGAAGAATGGACCGAATGTCATCGTTCGGAGGAGGGATATCCCTCAAACGGCTTAATCATGACGATATGCGACATAAGTTTTGCATTTGCTGGGATGTCCGGATCTGTATTTGCCATCAGTGTTTTTTTCCCCCTCAATGTCTCTTGTAGAGAAGCCAGCTGGCTACATTGTCTTGTTTGCTTCATATTGCGGCAATATGTATACAACGTGTGTTATATGCGAGTCGAAAATTTCGCAGTGAGATGAGATTGCCTTTGCGAGTTTTATTTCATTTGCATCCGTTGACGGAGTGCCTTGTCTTCATCATGTTTGAGAAGGTCGAAAGAACGCACGAGACGATGCCGAAAATATTATCCATCTTACTATAGACGCATTCGCAGTCAGGAAATGGTCCAGAACGAACCCTTGGGATGGCCAGGGATGATGCATTGAAGTCGACAACTCACTTTGCACCGCAGCAGGGGGGGAGAATGTAACGCGGAACATTAATGTAATAATTAGCAGCGACGATGATCAAGGTCGAGGCCACGTTCGCTTCAAAAAGCGCGTCTTTTTCTCCAATGGGCTTGCAAATTCACTTCCTCTGGATAGTGATCATAACCGAGCAAACATATCTGACACAGTCCTTCCCTTGATGTTGCTCGATTTAAGACATTCCTGACATTAATATTCTTTACGCTCGTTTTTTGAATGGCCTCATGTAAACCCACTAAACAGAACCAGCGATGCTCTCGACTACGACAATCCGGTCGCCGTTAACACTCACGTTCATTCAGTCCACCGTCCTCAATGCCGTCTCGAATCTTCTGGCCCAGATAATAGATCAGTACAAACATAATGTATGTAGCGAATTTCTTCTGTTCTTCTCCCTCGAACGGATTGATCATTCGTTAGCTATCACTGTTGTGGCCGTTGAAATAATTCAACGCTCCCCTTTTCCCTCACCTGAATTCAGTTCTTCGATAGCTACCGACTACTAATAGTCAAATTAACCAAATCCCGCCCAGAAACCATTCACACTAAACACTCTCGCTCTTCTCCAATTCGTCACATACGGCATCATCATCGTCCCCATCAATTTCTCATGGCAGAAACACATCGAGGCGCGATATCCCGGGTTTCCGTCTCGGAATCGGAGTCGCATCCTTGCTGCCAACACCTCATCCAGTACTAGTAACCACGGCATTATCAGCATCGACGATGATGATCCGGTGGAATTACTTCCTAGAAAGGCCAAACCGGCGCGCATCACCATTACTCCCATCGTCACGACTTCCACTCCGTCCGCGCCGTCACGGTCAGCCGGCATCCGGAATTTCGTCATGAAGTTCATGCTGGATTTGTCTGTTGGCGGGGTGATGAATGTTCTTCTTTTCATTGTGTTGATTAATTTGTTGAAGGGGGCCAATCTGAGTAAAGTGGCTGGTGATGTGCGGAAGGTAAGGGGGATCTATCCCTCCCTCATTGGTATATATTCTATACTAATCCGGGCCATGACTGAGTAGGACTTCTGGCCCATCATACTAGCCCGTCTCAAGTATCGACCCGTGGTATCAACCCTGCTATACACGGTTGTACCCGTTGACCGTCGAGTGGTGTTTGGTAGCGCCTGTGGTGTTATTTGGGGTATCTATCTCAGTCTTTATGCTGCTGTTTAGCCTTGTTCTTAGATTTTCTATTATCCGACTTCTGTCATTCCATTCCGGTTATGCATTGAGAATCTCCATCCTCTTCCCGGTTCGTCTCGGCGGCGTTGAACTTGTCCGTGGTCTCGTGTCGACTACCAGCGTAGCAGCGGTCATCTACTGAATTGGTGCTCCAGGGAGTCGTTTTCTAGCTGTAAGGAAGAGGTAAGTTTAGGCACAAAAAAGACGGTGGACTCGAGTGGTAATTTCTATGAAAGACTAAGAATTCCCTCGCATTGTAGAAGCACGATCGAGAGTGGAATTAGCAACCTGCGTAGGCCATGTCTTGCTAAGTACATGTAATGAGCTCAATCACCTCTATAGGCAATATTGGATATGAATCATCTCTCAGGCTGCAGTCATTTCAATTGTCTTCCCTTTAACGGACTTCCATTCGATGAAAATTGGGCCAACGAGAGAGAGCGCGCCCATGGCAACGCCGACGTAGAATGTCGCGGCGAATGCATCGTTGTAGGCTTGCAATACAGGCGATAGATAGTTGCTCGGAACTATCTGTCGCAGCATGGTTGCGCCCGCCTTCAACACTGTGGCAGCATCAACGGCAGGCGCATATGCATGCATGTTCTTGACAAGTTGATTCTGAAAGATGACCTGACCAACCGCAATAAAAACCGAGCCACCCAGCGTCTGTGAGAACATCATCAAGGCTGTCGCAGTAGGGACATCGGCCGCCGGAAGGGAAGCCTGGACCGCAATCAGTGTTTGTTGCACTCCGAGTCCGACACCGATACCGAAAACAGCTTGATATCCGAGCCATTTGCTATGTCCCGAGTCGGTATCGAGTGTTGTGAGCAAACCCGCGCCGATAGTCATGAGGACAGCAGAAGCAATCATGAACGGCGTATAGTATCCAAGCAACGTAACAAGGGCGCCGGCTAGAATGGAGCATATGACCACCCCGAGGATCATTCCGAGATTCATGATGCCAGACTTGGTTGCTGAGACACCTTTTATGGCCTGGAACCAGAGAGGCAGCTTGTGAACAACTGTCAGCATGAGCCAGAGAGTGGGATATAGGGAGAGATTCTTACATAGTACACAAAAATGAAGAATGCAGCTCCAAGGCATGTCGAGAACCACGCGCTTCCCCAAACATTTCGGTTCTTTATCAGGCGAGTAGGTAGAGTGGCCCTTTCCTGCTGCCAATGTTGAATGCCGATAAATATCAGACCAAGGACACCGGAAATGACAAACAACGCAATGATTCGTGCATTGCCCCAGTTGTATTTGGTGCCTCCCCATTGCAGCGCGAGCAACAGGCTGATGACCGCTGGGAAGAAGAAAAAGCTTCCAATCAGATCGAGTTCCTGCAGTTGGCTTTTGAGATTAGACATTTTTTTGACAGGCTTCTGTGACTTGTAAAAGATGAGGATAACGAGAGCGGTAATCGCGCCAAATGGCAAGTTGATGTAGAAGCACCATCTCCACGACAGATGGTCGGTAAATGCGCCACCCATGCTGAAAGATGACAGTTAGCGTATGCTGCGAGTGACATAGACCCGAGCTAGTAATGTCGACGAGAACTTACAGCGGACCGGCAACACTGGCAATCCCATACGTAGCACCAATCATCCCGGTATAGATTGGCCGTTTGCGCAAGGGCACGCTTTTGGCGATGATCAGAATAGACCCAGAAAAGAGTCCTGCCGCACCCAGACCGGCAATGGCTCTTCCCAGGATTAAGCCTACTGACGTGGGAGTAACACCACAGACGAGAGAGCCGAGCTCGAAGACAAACAAAGCGCTCAGGTAGGTCCATTTGATGGAGTAGAAGGTGTAAACTTTACCGAGTATCACGGTCATGGAGCAAGCGGTCAAAAAATAGGCAGAGCCGTACCTAGTTAGACCCATTAGCATCTCCCTCGGAATATATCATGCAGCTTCGTATGTACCAGCCCACATCCTCAAGTGACTTGAAATCCTCGGTGATCTTTGGAATGGCAGTAGCAATGATAGTGTTATCCTACAGTGGACATCAGCACTCGACTTGAACAAAGACCAAACTCCGCATTGAAGATAGGATATACCAAAGCAAAGCAGAAGATGGAGAGACATAGCGCAATTGTCACAAGAATGAGCTTCCATGACGAAGGGTATTCCTCCTTCTCCTCACCAGTCGGAGTTTCGTTTGTCGTGGTCGACCCATTTCGCGGTTCATCCACCACAGTACCGTCCTTGTCTGTTGAGGTTGGCCCTGGTCCAGTGGTCGACGGGGGCTCCAGGTTTTTCAATTCAATCTCTGGAGCCTCGGAGAGGGCACTATCTCTGACGTCGCTCATTGCGAGTTGGCCTCGGTATCGAGATACGCCGTTCGTGTACAGGCTAGTGTGGAGACGGATGAGAGATTTTGTAATGAACGCACCAAACAATGGTTATTATGTTAAAGTGAGGCACGAACTGGTCTAAAGCTCGTGTAGAATGCACAATCGGCGAAGCAAGGGCCTCAAGGGAGAAAACCCACTGTCTCAGCTGTGGCGATGGCAGACGAGGTGAAGGAATACAAAGGAAGACGCAGCAGGAGACGCTTCAAAACTAGAGGACTGCTCGATAAACGGTGACTTCCAGTGCAGGGAGCAACAATAGCGATCAAACAACACAGCAGTTGCCTTATTTGGCAGGTGCAAGACTGTTTCAGGATATGTGGCCGGTCACGTTTCCAATGCTGCCTGGGACTATTCCAGACTGCTCATTTGAATATTTTCAAAGAGATATTTGACAGTGGTTGTTCTGTAGTAGTATACTTCAAACAGAGACAGCCGAACTCATCCATTCAAGGTACTACTGAAACTGCTGAAGAGTCCGGGAAGGCGCCCAATGGGGCTGGGGAGTTGGTGATTCTCTTCATCACATACAAATTCAAATACGCAGCTCAATTTGGAGCCGTATAAAGCTCCCCGTTGGAAACATCCGTAAGTCGATGCTGATCGACTTGCGAGTTCTTGATACGTACTATATGCACGCTCGAATTGGGATGTTTCGAGATCTCCACTTCGGCAGATCTACTTTTAGCCCGGAAACCTAATGGAACTTCAATCAAGCCTTCAAGAATCCACCCATCTATATAATAAACCCACGGTGCGTCCCTCGAGGACAACTTTGGGAGCATCCACGATCTTCTCTTGTTGTCACTGCTCCGGGCCTGACCAGTCGTCACAATGCAATCTGATGATTCCCGTTAGGTGCGGACTACGAACTACGGAGTCGCCGTTTGGGAAAGCGGCTGGGAACAGATGTCCGTCCAGGCGATTATTCCCTGATTGGGTTTGTTGGATAGTGTTATCTTCTTCTGCCCTTTGCTCTTCGCGGCCCAAACTTGACTTAGCAGATGCCTGCATTCCTGTTGTCTTCATTCTTGTTTTTTTCTCTTTTCTCCTGGACTCTGTCGCCCATTCTAGCTTTGAAACTGTCCGCCGTAGTTGAAGGTGTCAAGCATTCTGTTTCCATTTGAATATTCCCTTCTCTTCAATTCTTGTTTACTTTCGCCAGTCTGAATCTGGTCCTGGACGATGTCATGGAGGTGGCTGAGACAGAATGGGGGGATGTTGGTAGCGAGTCCCCACCAGCCATACGAGCCCTGCAAGTTGACCTTGTGATGCTATTCTTGTATTTTAATGTCTGATTTATTTGGCAGCTATCAGAGAAATCTCAAAGGTGACGTCTTTTAGGCATAGCATTACTGCTCCAGATATGTTGATAATGGTGGTATTTAGTGTTGTGTTTACTATTTTGGTGCAATGCTGTTCATTGTATAGGGACCTAGGGTCACAGTATTCTACATAATTGCCAAATGGTTTTTGTTATTGCACGGTGTTGCCTTCGCATGACTACGCTCCCATCGAAGAATCTCTCGCCGAGAAGTGGAGGCATTGCAAAACTACTCCCCATCATCACGCACCAACAGAGATCATGAAGCGATCTGCAGTTGCTTTGGACTGCAAAATGGTGCAAGTAATGGGAGGATCCAGTGAAGTTGTTTGGATCTGCGCTGTGGACATTCTGACGGGTGAAGTGCTTTTTGACAAATTTGTCCTCCCTGCAAAGGAGGTGACAGATTGGCGTACCCATGGAGTGGAATGACGGAAGAGCTTCTGGAAAGAAAGAGGGCTGAGGGAAAGACCTTAAATGGCTGGGAAGAAGCCCGAGCAGAGAGCTCTGGAAATACATCAATGAAGATACTGTTGTGGTCGGTCAAGCATTGAGTCATGACCTTGAGGTGCTGAGGATGGTTCATCTGCGCGTTGTCAATACCGCCATTACCACAAGGGAAGCTGTGGCAAAGGACTGCAAACAGATATAGGGCCTAAAAAGGCTATGCAAGCAATTACTGGACAGGGAAATCCAAACTCTCTCAGGGCATGATTGTCTCGAAGATACGCTTGCAGCCCGGGAAGTTGTGCTGTGGTGTGTTTGACACCCTGATAACCTTCGAGAGTGGGTAGCCCTGCAGAAGGTCCAGGTAAGAAAGGCCCAGACGTACTACAAATGAAAACAGAAGGCGGCTCTGCAGCAGAAAGGATAAATCATACTGAGCTATCCAGATGAGATTGGATGCTCTTGTTGGATGATGTTTGATATTTCGCAACTTAGCTGGAGTTAGGTCAAACACTTGTGACACAGCAATGCTGAGGAAAGAATAAAATCAGGACTTTTAGTAGAGTGCAGGATATAACAAATAAACCGGCAAATTGCATTGTCTAGATTTACTGAAAGCCATATATATAGCGTCTGAAGGGACCACAGCAAGGTCTCCCAACTGTAATGAAATTGACTTAGAGTGACCGAACTTTACCATTGTTAGCGCTGAAGAAAGAGATGGTTTGGGGGTTACAATATCGTTGTTGATGTCAGCAACATAAAGCCACCTCAGGTTGAGAGAAAGCCTTTTAGGGTTTTGACTGTGATAGGCTGCTTATGGGATACATGAGCAGCAGCTCTAATGACAGCCATATTCGGCAGCATTGTCATACACATAGATCATGATCAAAGCCAATCTGCTTCTTCCAAAGATCCATATAATAATATCCATAGGCGAAGCATTTCCATATCCATAGGCGAAGCATTTCCGAGAGCCCAAATTCTACCGCAGGAGCGGTAATCTACGCTCGACAGATATCTATTTATCCATCCAGGGCCCCCCATGTCCGAACCCCAGGATTATGACCACGCTCGAACAGAAACAGACTACCCTGGTCTCCTAGAAGCCCCAGCGCTTTCAATAATACTCCGAGGCGCCTGATGAGTGAAATCCGTATCGTTCATCGACGATCCATCCTCGTGGGCATACCGACTCGCCGTTTTCGATGGGTATGCTTCCAGCTGCGTCAAGGGGTATTCGCTATCATTGATCCGCTGCAACGACTTGTCTCCACCGGACTGCTGGGCAGATTTGGAGGGATACTCAGTACTGGCGGTTGCAAATAGATTCGGGAATGCCGCTTTCAATACGGGCCGCATCATGGGGATACACGCGTTCGTTGCTGCGAGAGCCGGTTCGGTGACACTCCAGAAAGCAGCCCAGATCATGGAGTAGGGAAGGTCCGCGAAGTCGACCGTGGTCAGGACACGTATGCGGATAATTGTGATGGCAGAGATGCTAGGAAAGCGAGTAACAGTTGGTCAGGTCTGCTTGTTGGGTTGGGATATGGTATATCAACCACGGGAGCAAGTGATGCTAGGAAGGGGAGAGAGGGAGAGGAGTAAATGGGACATACAACAACCCCATGCTAAAGATTCCGTACAAAGCCAACTTGGTTCCCTTGGACATGTGCAATTTTCGGATGAAATGGATCGGCAGCAAGATAATCATCACGTCCGTGAGGAGGTTGAAGGCGCCAATTGTCGAGAAGGCCACGTTCTGGCTGGCACACTGACAACCGGCGGTCTGGTTCCAATTGCAGGTAAACGGACGGCAGACGAGAAAGATTTGCAGCGTGCTGCCAAGCCAGTATGACACGGCGCATCCCATACAGACCCAGGCGGCGATCCGGAAGGCTTTGGTGACGAAGATGCGCAGGTAGAAGAGGAGATACGATAGTTTGGCCAGCACCATGGCGTTGTAGTAGATGATTTGATAGACGATCAGCATCTGCTCTGCCTCAACCGGTCGTCAGAAACGGAGTTCAGGGAGCCACGAGGAAGAAGGATCGGATCGGGGAATTTTTACCTTGAAGATGAGAACGGTATTTTGCAGCGGAATGTCCATGACATGTTCTCGCATT
Organism: Evansstolkia leycettana; assembly: GCA_000787455.1. Taxonomy (NCBI): domain Eukaryota; kingdom Fungi; phylum Ascomycota; class Eurotiomycetes; order Eurotiales; family Aspergillaceae; genus Evansstolkia; species Evansstolkia leycettana. The sequence goes on along the minus strand of JSYV01000228.1, from coordinate 5,124 downwards.
CCGATACGGGCATAGTAGTATTGCACGATGAGCATCCCATAGGTATGAAACTGGTTTATCAGGCGCTCAGTAGAGGTATTATCTATCACCAGTCGCAATAGCGAGCCCATACCAGTGACAACAAGACACACACATCATCCCACCAGATCTCGCTCTCTCTTAACTTTCGAGAATAGAATCGTAGAGCGACCATGATGGTGGCCACGACCACCAACACCGTGTTAGCAATGAGTTGGTCTCGGACGATTGGATGGGTGAAGACATTGAAATATTCAATGCCCATTCTGTCTGCCGCCATCGATGGTCCCAGATGGCCTCGATATTCAAAAATAGGCAAAGGAACCAGTTGTCCCTGCAAGCCAATGCGGAACAACGGATTATAACGCATGGTAGAGCAACGAGGCAAATGCAAAAGATGCTGGGGCTTGTTCAACGGTGACAGTTCTGGAGCGGTGGACCCATTATCGTGCAGGATCAACAACAATAATAATAATGATAATCACAACGCTGTAGCTTATGATTATTGTATACCACTATACCGGAAGAAGCTCCATCTGATCCCCGTACGCGTAAGCCAAGCATGCGCTACATGGGAGTTTCGTTGCATCGCTTAGATACTAGCGCAGCTGTCCGCTGTCAACCGTCTTGCCGGTGTTGAGATCGGCAACGGTTGGCCGGCATGGTGCGACGCTTTCTTCCTGAATAGGAACAAAAGAAAACGATCCTCAGGGGGAGGAGGAAGCTGGACCGTACCAGATCCTGCTATTAATACATATCCCGCACGAGCTTTCAGGTTGCAATGGATTAAAATTGAACGCAGATTCCTCTTCCCGCATTGCCATTCCCCCCCCCTCCCCCCACTTTGCAACGGTGATTGTTTCAGGATCGTTGTCGAGCCGTTGTCACTATCAAATTAACCTCGTTGAAGCTTCAGCTCTGCCAGTAGAATCGTGAAGCCGCATCAGTCAGTTGTAAAAAATCATGGCAGAAACGGCCGCGCAGACTTCATCCGTGGGGAACCTGCCTTCGCGACAATTCCACTACATTGTCGTCGGGGCAGGCATTGGCGGATTAGTAGTCGCAACCCGCTTGAGCGAAGATGCAGACAAGAACGTTCTGCTGGTCGAGGCTGGAGCCAACCGCATGGCGGACCCCCGAATTGACACCCCGGGGTTTCTGACCACCATGTACGGCGATCCGGACTTTGACTGGGACTTCATGAGCGAGCCTCAGGTCCACGTCAACGGCCGACAGATTCCGCAGCCGCGAGGTCGGGTCCTCGGAGGATCCTCCGCGCTGAACTTCTCCGTCATCATGTATCCGTCCCAGAATGACTTCCAGGCCTGGCGCGAACTCGGTAACGAAGGTTGGGGGCCGGAAGACATGGCGCCCTATTTGCGCAAATTCCACACATATTCACCGCCCAGCGCCGACACGAAGACATTGCTCTCGCTCGAGAAGTATATGGATGAAGCAGACCAGGGCACCCATGGGCCGCTGCCGGTCACCGTGCCCGATGTCTATGGTGAATTCAACAAAGCGTGGGACGAGACATTTGCTGTGCTGGGTTGGCAGGCGAACGCAGATCCCATTTCCGGCAAGACCGTTGGCGCATTTACCTGCCCGTTATCCGTGGACTCGAAGACCGGCACCCGCGGCTACGCCGCGTCCTATTATACCGCGGAGGTTGCTCAGAGACCGAATCTGCATTTGCTGACAGAAGCTCAGGTGGAACGCATCCTGTTCACCACGGCCGAGGATGGAACAGCCATCGCCACGGGGGTCCAGGTCGTGACCAAGGACGGCACCGAGGAGCATCTGGCGGCATCGTGCGAAGTGATCCTTTCCGCCGGTAGTCTGCACTCGCCTCAGATTCTGGAGCTGTCTGGGATTGGATCCGCGGAGCTCTTGACGCGACACGGCATTCCTGTGGTTGTGGACCGTCCGGGAGTCGGCGAGAACCTGCAGGATCATTGTCTCGCCGCCGTGAGCTTCGAGGTCGCTGATGGGCAGGTTTCAGGGGATGTGGTTCGCGATCCCACAGTCCTCGAGGCCCTGATCAAGCTCTACCAGGACACCAAAGGGGGCCCGCTGGTCGGAATGCCCATCAGTGTTGCATACCTACCCTTGGTGGACGGCAAAGGCAAGGTTAACCGTGAGGAGATCCGACGGCTGGTCGAACAACACGTCGACCGGACCGAGTATCATCCCGCCTTGAAGAAGCAGTATGATCTGCTGCGGCAGACACTGCTCAGCGGCCAGGAACCGACTTCTGAGTACATGTTCCTCCCCATCCAGTTGCATACGAAGCCAGGCAAGACCACCATGGCGGAGCTCCTCGCCAAGTCGTCGCCGGGGAACTATATCAGCATCCTGGCGCTCAATAATATCCCCTTCTCGAGAGGCTCGGTGCACATCCAGTCATCGAATATCCGGGACAAACCGGTCTTTGACCCCAACTTTCTGTCCCATCCGTTGGACCTGGAGATCCTTGCCCGCCACACGCAGTTCATGGAGCAGATTGTCCATACAGAGCCGTTCAAGTCGCTGCTCAAGCCGACCAGCCGTCTGCCCGAGGCGGCCAACTTGACCGACTTGGAGGCTGCAAAGGAGGTGGTCAAGGATCGTCTGATGACTTGTTTCCACCCCGCTGGCTCGTGTGCGATGATGCCTGTGGAGCTCGGCGGTGTAGTAAACCCTCGGTTGGTGGTCCACGGCACGCGCAATCTGCGGGTTGTGGACGCGAGTATCTTTCCCCTGGAGCCGATGGGCAATATCCAAGCGACTGTGTATGCGGTGGCTGAGAAGGCGGCCGATATGATCAAGGAGGATTGGAAAGAAGTCGCAAGGAAGTGAATCGGTTGGCTATCTGCCATGAGGGTCGCCTCTTCGTAAGCCGATTGCAGAGTGAATATAGAGACCATGCAAGACGTAGCTCATGATGCTAAAGCAACCATCTCCTGTTCTTTTTCGATCGTATCTCTGTTCTCAGTCCCTGGTAGCAACACACATCCATTGTCCATGAAAGAAACCCCCACGGAAGTAGGCGTGAACTGTATTGTCGTCGGATTCGCCTGTCTCACCTCGCTTGTCGCCAGGGCCTCCTGCCAGTAAGTTTCAAATCGATATAGTGGATATCCCGACTGACTGACGCGTGTGTCAGATCTCAGTGAATCAAGAGCGCTGTCATGTGAATCAGCAATGTTACGGGCGCAGTTTTAGAGAGACCGCTCACCTTTCATAATTCTCTCTGAAGATTCAGTAGAGACATCTCCTCTCTCGTTCAGAAACTACTTTCTGTAAGATTCGCAGTGAACCGCAACAGCTTCTTCCGCTCGATTCCGAGCTCTGTAGAGCTATTTCATCATTAGCAAGACTGCAGGGGACTCCTCGAATGAAGGTCGAAATAGTCGTGGCGGCGCGGCATTCTTAGCTGAACTCTACCTAGTAGACCTCAATATCTCCTGTGGTCCATTCTCACATCGCAAGGCTGAGAGCATCGAGCACTACTACAGAGCCAAAGGCTTATTAGCTTGCAACTGCTTAACAAAGAGCATTATGTCCTCGGTCGGTGTAACATCAAGTTTTTAGCTGGGGCGACACAATTACTGGATTCAAGGTCCTTCTCCAGAGAAGGATCCAATCTGCCACATTTGACCAGCATAGTCTTGATCCTTTCCTTGCCAAAGTGGTGACTTAGCAAATCCAAGACGTGGATGTCAGCCATTGAGTGTTGAAGCAATTTGACTATGACACACAAGTTGCCGGCAGCTATATAGAGTCTCCTCTCGCCAGTACTGCAGAATGCATTGATATCGGCCCCTGCGAAGCAGTAGTTGGACGCACTCCCATGCTCTGGTAGCTTTGCATTCACAGGCCTGCCTGCACAGACGATGTTTTCGCTGGGCTCTATCATAAAGCGGGATTCAGTCAATTGGCCGATGCATCTAACGACGGGCAAAGTCAACAAACAAAGTAGCATGTACAATACATTTGTATCTTAAAAGAAACAAACCATGACAGAAACGATCCTGTCTCTATCGATCTTCCTCGGTATCTTATCCAACAACCCGATCCACGAACGCTTCCTCCAATCTCGCCACCTCCCTCTTGAACCCTTCCACTTCCTTCCAGCAATCCAGGGGCCGTCTATCATTCAACCGCAAACAAGAGACAACCTCCTGCTTCGCCCGCTCCACGCTCTCATCCAACTCAACCAGCCGTCTCCGGCTCTCGAGCTTGCTCCGGAGCTGCTCGATCTCACTCATCACCGTGTCCCGGGATAAATCGCGGTTGATGGGCTGGTCATGCTGTGGTGGGGGCACGGGGGCAGAGTCGCGGCCGGCAAAGGGAATGCGGGGCGCATCGAGATTCAATGAGCCGGGGGCGTAGCCGCCGTCAGGTTTTGATGATGCCGAGGGAGACGTGGAGCCGTTGTCTTTTACTTCGGCGAGGCGCTTTTCAATCTCGGCGAGGGTTTGCTGTTCGCGTTGGCGGAGACGTTCGAGCTCTTGTGCCACGCGGGCTTGGATCTGCAGTTCGAGTGATTTGGCGCGGGAGGAGTCGGTCTGGATTTATTTCAGTTGTGGTTGCACCTGCAAATGGATCAATCATGGCCATGTCGTACCTCGGTGCTAGACTGGAGGGTATCGACGAGGCTTGCGGAGAATTGAACGGGAGAGGAACTGCACAATGACGCATCACTTCATTAGCTCGTCTGTATTTTCCAGAATTCGGAGAATCTCATCCTCAATGGGTTCAGAATCTAATTCAACATACCTTGAGAAAACGTGCTTCGAGCCTGCCGAGGCCTCGGGCTTAGAGCTGCCGGCGCCCATTGTGTCCTTGTAAATGAGACTCTCCGTTGACCCGTCCAATGCAGAGATTGAACACACCGGCCAATGAGTAATTGAAGGTTAAGAAGGGTCGGGGTCAACGAAGATGCTGATATGTCAGAAATCGAGTGTACGACTGCCGAGCTCTGTCCAGCCTTGAGGAATTCCGATACTGATTCCGGCTGGCTACAATACGGTCACGTGGGCTATGCACTGCTTAGTCAGTCACCAGCACGTAACGTAATCGGACACCGAGCTGCCACGGACACCGAGCTGCCACCCAACCACG
>JSYV01000227.1:0-23495 GCA_000787455.1 Evansstolkia leycettana | reverse complement strand
TGCCAATTGCTACTGAACACTAGTACGCTAGCTTTGAGAGATCCCAGGGTGTGACATTAGGTAGTTTGACAGCCGAATATCATTCTTTTCACCTGATAGACTGGATCGTGACATTATAGGCTCTTATATAAAAAGTAGAAAAAGAAACTATTTACAACCTACCCCAGCACTAGCACCACTTAGTTATATGGGTTACCTAAGCAAGACTTGCATCTTTATGCAGTGCTTAAAGGCAAAATCAAGCAAGTAACTTTTCTATATACAGACTATGGTGGAGTACAGCTTCTGGTTCTGCTGGCAGAAAATCACGAAAATTGATATTTGCAGAGTGGCGGTAATGGCTTGCCGTAGCCTGCTCCGAGCGGAAAGCTCCGGCTATTTGGGAAAAAACTCCCGGCTTCCTCTCTGCACACGGCACGCGGCACACACTCTTACGTTCGCGGGGCCATCCAGTTCCTATCATCAGAATCCTGTCCTGACCGCTGAGTGGATCATTGTTCCGGAACGTTCTATTTCCTCATCAATAACCGAAGAGGATAATCATGATGTGGTTGGTTGAATGCTTCTGTTGAGCAGCAATGGAGATAACGCGTCCGCTGCGAAGCAGAGATTCCGGGTCCCGAGAGTATCAGCGGGCGTACAAAGCATGCATCTCCTGCCGGCAACGCAAGGCGAAATGTGATCTGGGAACCGGCCCTGATGGAATGCCGCTCGGGCCGCCGTGTGCGAGATGCCGAAGAGAGCAGAAGCAGTGTGTCTTCAGTGAGAAACGGGCGTGGGAGAGGAGGAAGAAGAGAGGTGAGTATCGATCAATGCCATCCTTCTATTTCAATTTGCGTCTTTACGGTATTGAGTTTTTGTAGTCCGCAAATTCAAGTAACTTGGTACTTACTATAATGGAACAGAAGCGGAGCCAGTAGAAGAACAAGATGAAGCATCTCTTTCAAGGGTCCGTCAACGGTCATCCAGCTATGTCCCAGACGATTCGAGTGAAATGCTGCATGATGCTTCCAGCCACCTGAATCAGGAGTCTCCCTTAACGACTGCCGCCGGTAGTCCGGCACAGTTAGATTCGCATGGGAAGCGTCAGAATCGGCAGCAGTCTGCTTCTACCCTGGCAAGCTCGATGATGCGTACCGTGGTCTCGAGTGGAAATGATGCACTGAACATTCTCTTCGAGGCCGCAGCTGCCCACGATCAAGGAATCGGTGCCGATACACCTGATGTGCAACTCGGGGCGGCGCGTACTCCTTCAGGTCGAGGCGCTGCAAGACATAGCTCGACGACAGGGAAGATCGGGAATGAAAGCCCAATGGTTGTTTATCAGCCTCCTGTGATAGACGTGCGTCCTGTAGAACTTTCTGAAGCCCCTCCTGAGGTCCTCAAGGTTTGGGAAACATGTCGATTTGTGAAGATGGGGTGGTTTACCGCTAGAGAGGCAGTGACGTTAATTGATCTGTGAGTTGACAACTTGAGCGGACAATGCGGAAAGCATCCTGTATGGCTAACGTACAGACCTTTTTTTTTCTCAGCTTTTACAAGAATATGTCGATCTTGTCTCCCATATTGACAGACTTCTATGCCGATCACAGCAACCATCATTGGCTCGTGACCCGCGATCATGTACTCTGCTGTACGATCCTGATGATATCCTCTCGCTACCATGTGCTGCCGGGTGTTGGCGGCGAATCCAGGAACTTCTTCATTCACCATCGGCTGTGGCAGCATTGCCAGCAGCTTGTCATGCGGCTCACATTCGGCCAAGAGAAATCTTCTAAATCCACCATCAGAACCCTCGGAACTATCGAGGCACTATTACTGATGTCCGAATGGCATCCACGCTCACTGCACTTCCCTCCGGAGAGCGATGCATGGGACTCGGAGCTGACTTCGGCGATTCCGGACTCACAGGGCCCCTCGGACGCAGAGGCCTCGCCGTCGGCAAATAGGTGGGTCGAGGATATGATCGAGCCTGCGAAGAGATCTGACCAAATGTCCTGGATGCTATTGGGGTCTGCTCTGTCTCTTGCGTATGAGCTTGGTGTGTACGAAACGGAAGAAAACGACAGGACTTGCCCTGCACGCTACGAGGGCCCGTTCAATGACCAGATGAGGCTTCGAAGGCAGCGCGTTCAGCGTCTACTGTACGTCTACATCAATCAGCTGGCGTGGCGAATAGGCTTCATGTCACTCATGCCGCAGAGTCTAAGTCACGCTATCGTAGGCGGACAGGCAAGTAGAGGGCTTAGCGGATCAGGCATTGAATGGTTGACCTTCATGGACGCTTGGATGGAGCTGACGAAACTTGCCAAGTCTGTCACGGACATGTTTTTTCCTTCGGTATCCTTTGCCAGACAACAGCTGCATAGCGGGCGGTATATCGGTCTCCTGGATCACTTCCGTCCGCTATTGAACCAGTGGAAGGAAAAACATCTGCAACCACGTAGTATGTGCTCTATTGTTTCATTCTTCTCGGTGAAACAGGGCTGTTATGGTTAACTTACTTTATCTGATCTGATTAGCTGACATAAGTCACAGTGCTCGATAAACCATTCTACAACGACCTCTTCATCGAATATCACTTTGTCCGCATTTATACACATTCCGTCGGCATGCAGGCAATCGTAGAGCGCGTGCTGGCAGACACCGGACCAGAAAACAATTTCGAGGATGTCCGGGCGATGAACATCGAACCGATCGACTACGAATACATCCAGGAGGTCATCGACGGATGCTGTCAGATCCTCCAAAAAGTCGCCCAGCTCGGAGACACGGGCGCTCTGCGTTTCTCCCCCGTTCGTATATTCCTGCGAATTACAAGCTCCTCCATATTCTTGATGAAGGCCCTCAGCTTGGGGACTCGCCAAGCGAAGCTCCGCGAATCTCTGGACATCCTGGAAAGAACCATCCAGGCACTCAGATCGAACGCGTTGGATGATATCCATCTGAGTTCCCGGTATGCCGCACTGCTGGACATGCACGTCTCGCGGTTGCGCCGTAACCTACTGACGTCCTCGAGGACAAAGAACAGTCGAGGGACTACCACGTGGTCTTCGATGGGGCCGCCGCCACCCAGGATAGCCGAGGGCGAGGAGACGAACAATATAGCAAACCAGAATGTTCCGCAGGATATGGCTGATATGAACTTCATGCCAACATTGAACAACATGGCTGCTGACGATTGGCTTTCGCTGCCGTTCGATCCATCCATGGCACCCTTCGGCATCAGTAGTGGTGGTCAGTTTCCGGCGTATGAAGGCGGAGCCTTGAATTTCATCTGGAATCTGCCATCCTAGTGGATCATCAAGCCTCGTTTCTACCACGACTTCCGGACGGCAGAAACTGAGAAAACCGAACCGACTCTCGCAGCCAACGAGCTATTGATGGCGCAGTCTGGCACGGCGTTAAAGGCTTTGAGAACAGCCCTCTACGGAGACCGACGGAGAGGAGCCATCATAACCATCGGAATCTCCTGGATGCATGGCATATAGGTTCTCGTTTCTAGTTCAAGTTCTACTCCAACTCCAAAACAACCTTTAAGTAGCTTATTTTGACGGCGGTTTCTGGATTCAACAACCTTCGTGGCCCGATGTTCCTGGCAGGTCCAATCTTCGGAGGGTGAGCATACCATGTCAATTCTTGTAAATTAGCATACAAATACACAGATCCAATGCCATATCAAATGCATTATTCTTAATGAACAGCATTGTTCCACCGGCAGTTGCTGTTTACCTTCCTGAATAGGCAAGGTTGCGGAATCTACTCCACACTCCGCCATATCAACTTGAGTCTTATCATGCATGGACCTCGACTCAGGCCAATTCAACATACTAGTACTTAATCTTCTCACTCGCCCTCAGCCCAGATTCACCAGTTGGAAACATCCAGCAGAATAGATTTGCCAGCCGAGAACCAGCTCTTCCAATCGACCCGGAAACTGACTGGTCTTTCATTTGCTTCCAGCACATGAACAACGCACGCGACCATCCCTATGTCCACCCCACCGCCAGCGACATTCAAGCCCGCATTAATCCTGCACGGCGGCGCAGGCGGCATGCATCGCTCAACGCTCCCTCCCGAATTGTACGCCAAATACCACGCCTCTCTCCTATCTTACCTCCGCTCCACCAACGAACTGTTAAACAATGGCGCCAGTGCGCTTGATGCCGCCGTACACGCCGTCTCCCTCATGGAAGATGACGAGCTCTTCAACTGCGGCCGCGGCAGCGTGTTCACCTCAGCAGGCACAATTGAAATGGAAGCATCCGTGATGGTAACCACCGTTCGCACGGACGCCGTGGCGGCGGAAGACGAAGGATCCATCAAGCGCGGCGCAGGCGTCATGGGTGTGAAGAACGTTCGGCATCCTATCCAGCTTGCGCGGGAATGTCTCCTGCGAACGGGTTACAGCGCCGACGGCGAACCCAATGGCGACGGAGGCAATATGCACTCGCAGATAGTGGGGCCGTTCGTGGAGCAGCTGGCGCGCGACTGGAACCTCGAGTTCAAGCCTGATGAATGGTTCTGGACGAAGAGGAGGTGGGAGGAGCATCTTCGGGGGCTGAGGGGGGAGAAGGAGACAATCACCATGAGCCAGGGGACTGTGGGGTGCGTGTGTTTGGATCAGTGGGGGAATCTGGCCGTCGCGACAAGTACAGGGGGGATGACAAATAAGACCCCCGGGAGGATTGGGGATACTCCTACACTAGGGGCTGGGTTTTGGGCCGAGGCGTGGGATGAAGATGTCGAGAAGTCTGCAGGAATGATGGCGTCAGCAACGGAGAAGGTCTCGCCTTTGAACGATATAAACTCGACAGTTCGGGATTTGATTCACGACTCCCGGTCTCTCTTTGCAGACTGTCTACCTTCATTCGCCAGGGATGCGCCACCAGCATACACTCCCTTACCAGCACAAGACACTGTCTCCCAGCAAGCATATCAATCTGAAAAGCGGTCGCTTACGTATCATCCTCCACGCCGCCCAACCATGACCAAGAGAAGAGCCATCGCTGTCTCTGGCACTGGCAATGGTGATTCATTCCTTCGAATCGCAGCAGCCCGAACCGCATCAGCAATGCTTCGCTTTTCCTCTCCTTCTGCCTTTCCCAGAACCCTAGCTGAGGCGGTCACGGCTGTCGCAGGTCCTGGCGGGGAGTTACAACGCTCTGCGGGGAGACGATGGGAAAAGACTGGCGAAGGCATGGGAGGCATCATTGGCATTGAGGCAGAGGCAGACGTTGAGTCCCTTGGCGATGAAGGCGGCCAGGTGAGGAAGGAATTACGCCGAGGCAAAGTAGTCTTCGACTTTAATTGCGGTGGGATGTGGCGGGCTTGGATAGAGGAGGGCCCAGACGGTAAAGAAAGGGAGAGAGTGATGGTGTTTAGGGAGGAATATTGATAGACTGTGCATTATCTAACTCTTAACGCCATTATTGGCCTCATCGTTCGCATCATGGTGTACCCAGGTAGTTCTCGTCTTGAGACCTTTTGAGCGATCTTCCTATATATACGCCTCGTTTTGGACCGCATGAATCATTGTAGAGGATCAATATCGAAAGCCTACCTTGTACATCAATCAGCGATATGAATAAGAAAAATACTCAGTACTTGACTGCCCATTGCCAGAAAAAGTTAACTCCGATAGGGGGAATCGAACCCCCGGCTGCTGTGTGAGAGACAGCGATGTTAGCCACTACACCATATCGGATGGGTTGGAAGAATTATCCAATTAAGATTATATAACTCTAATTGCAATAGTTCCCCATCTCTTTCTGGTCTAGTCCTCTCTTTGAAAACATTCACACATTCGGACACAAGTCAACACCAGAATGCCTTCAGATTGTGTACGGAGTTATCATTCCAGATGCTAATTTGCAAAGTCTAATCAACATCATTGAAATGGCCAACCGCTGATCACATATCAACTCTGACGCTCGTGTAAAAAACCATGGAGACATTACTTAACGAAGAAGCCGCCAGCTACAAACCATTCCTGTTGTTAAACTACAAAGCCAGATCAACATGAGTCAACAAAGAGGCCGCCAGCTCACCTTTCAAAACATTCATCCCGAATCTTTCTTTTCTTACACACATGAGAATCCTCTGGCGGTCTCCCGCTGGTCAAAGTTCCCAACGCTGCATCATTCCTGCACGGTGACCGGTTCACGCGACCACATCACCTGTCCAAGCGAGACGGTGATATCCTCGAGGTTTTCCATACGGGTTATTTCAGAGATGTAGCCGTCGGGTCTAACCAAGACCAGGGCTCCCTTATCCTCATCGATACTAAAGTCCCGATGGACTTGTCCGAACTGGTCCTCGAAGATGCGAGAGAACCACACGGTGGAGAACGGTTCAGGCAAATCGAAGATGTCGGTGTCGTGACGCGGAAGGCTGTGGATCAGGAAGAGATCGACGTTGTACGGTCTGTTCGCGTGAGGGATGCCCTCGGTGTTGATGTCTTCGTGTTTGAAACGGTCCAGCAAGCTCACGCGTGGGACGTCGGACTCTGGGTCTTTGAAGAGGTGGATGGGAGACATGTCGGATGCGAGAGTGCGGGCGAGCTTCTTGAAGGCGCGAGTGTCGACGGCATTGCCGGCGAAGACGAAGATGTGGAAGCGGCCGTTCGATGGCATCACGTCGAGCAGGTCGACCCTGTTGCCGTCCATGTGGCGGATGACAGAGAAGGGATACAGACGCTTGCCGGTTTTGAGCTCCTCGCGTGCCAGACTGCTGTTGACTCGGGGGATGAAGACGTTGAGAGAACCCAGTGGATACTCGAGACGAAGGGTGTTGATGACACGACGACGTCTTTCCCAGATATCGATCCAGTCGCGCGTCGAGAGATGGTAGCTCAGGCCAAAAGCACGCGCGACCTCCACGTCAAACCGGACGGACATCTCGGCGGCGTGGCGTCTTTCCTCCTCGTAAGTGTCGAGCAGTTCTGGTTTTGCGACCCCTCTCAGTACGAGTGCGAGCTTCCACGTCAGATTGTACGCGTCGGCAATACCCAGGTTCATGTCCTGGCTAGCCATGAAAGTATGAGTGTGGCAGGCACCGCCGATGAGGAAGACATGGCCGCGCTCGTCGCGGAAGTTGTCCGCCAGAGACTGTATAACGTCTGACTTGCTGATCCACTCGATCTGGATTATGTTCATCCAGTATGGCCTCAGCATCTGTTCCATTTTCGTCTCGACGAATTCCAACAATCTGAACTCAGGGTCGGTAACCAGCTTGCACTCGCCATGCTGAGTTCTGGATTGCAGGAGTTCTTGGTTCTGCTCGTCGAGCTGCACGAGGAGACGCAGACCTTCATCTTTGAGAGGGAGAAGCATACAAGCTCCATACGGAGTGCGAATCGCGCAGCCACGACGGAAGTCCGGAAAGTTGGTGTCGACTTTGACATCCGCGATTGCCCAGGCATCACCGCTGCCTCGAGGCACGAATGCGATGCTAGCAGCAGTGCGGGTCACGCTCTGGGATCCGTCCGCACCGATGATGTACTTGGTGAGCCAGGTCTCAAGGAATCCAGAAACGTGATTCTGGATGAAAACCTTGAGCGGCCACACATCGCAACCTTCGTCAGTGTTGTATTCGAAGGCGACAAACTCCATCTGATCATAGAGCATATGTCCCTTCAAAGAAATGGGCTCCAACAAGGTCGATTCAATGTTTCCCTGATGGACATTGAGTACATGTGGGTAGGGTGTGGCTAATGAGGTTCAGTCAGTACGAGACTTCGTTCTCACTACAATGTCTTCACACTCCCTCATCAATACTTACAATGCGGAACCTCGACGCCGACATGGTCATTCACGAGGTTGCCATGTTTGTCCATACTCCACAGAGCACTGTCGGAGTGACGACAACCCTTGTTATCAAGGCAGTGACGAAGTCCCATGGTCTGCAAGATTTCCAGAGTACGAGGCTGAATGACTATCGGACAGAAGGGTTAGAGCTCATTGGTTTCCCACACATATGCATATGCATTGTTTTTTTTTTCTTTGAAGATGATCTTGACGTTTGAACATACCACAGGCATGGCCGGCTTTCTGCTTCGCAGGCTGCTTATCGATGAGACAGAAATCCACACTGTAACGCTCCAGAGTGGCAGCAGCCATGCATCCAGCAGGGCCTGCACCCACAATCAGGACATCAGTTCTCATCTTGCGAGGTTGGGCTGCTTGCCCAGAGGCAGAGGAGGTTGAGGTGCTGGGATCGATATTTCTAGAGAACTTAGGGCAGAGGAATGACAAATATTTAGACAGGGCAGGCATCGATCCTCACAGAGAGAGGGAAGAGAGTGAGAGATGAAGCAATTTGGACGTCTTTGCTATGGGAGAGGGAGGTGGGCTGTCAACACACAACAAAGACTGCTTGTTGTTGCTGGGTTATTCACTTCACCAGACATATTGAGCACGTCTCCCAGTGACTGCACTGATTCACGTCCTGACGTGAACCACATATATTTCTAGATCATTTTATGCGAGCCCGTCTCGTAGCATTGTAGTCAGCCAAAGATAACATTTCAATGTATGATGCCTGAGCCTCCTGTTCTGTAGGTATATAGAGACTCGGCATGACCGGTCCAACAGCAGACCAACAAGCTTCCTCTTGCAAATTGGCTTTCTGTATTCTGCAGTCCTTGATCTCATTTCTATTTTACTACTTGCCAACCCTAGAAGCATGTCTCATCTGTTCAGTTTGAATCTGAGAGTTGATCATTTCACCAATGAGAAGCCTTTCATCATCATTAGTTTGATGCAAAGGGCGCCATAGATTCAAAAGCCAACTTCACAAGACGAATCTAAAGCTCGAATCAGCGCCTGCAGATACTGGTCTAGAATCGTCAATGCAGGATAGACCGACAAATCCACATACCTTATCCGTTCTCCGTGACTTGCTCGAAGTCATGTCCAACGATACCCACCCCTCTTGCGATGGCTCGTCAAGACCTTGGGGGTTTAGCTATTGTCAAGCGTTTTCCACGAAGGCTAGAAGACTCGACAAGCAACTCCAATGCTAGATTTCCCACAGCATCGCTGATTGTATATATCTCCTGGCCTCAGAGACTGGACTCCATGCATACAGCTCAAGCAGGTCTGTATTGCGCCGTCTACGAGAGAGTAACGACATGAGCGCGGTCTCTCCATTTCCAGCCTGAATATCAGTGAGATTAGTCGAAAAGGGTTCATTGGAATTGATCAAACGTGAGGGAAGCTGACATGAAGCGAATGCGGGAATCGCAGGAATATTGTTCGGAATGCAATGGTATATTCGGACTACTCATCTATTGATTCTCTGTGCATATTTAGGAACGATTCAAAGCACATTTTGCACAACGCGATGCTGTCAAATTAGATGCTCCCAAGCATTCATTGTCTCTGTTGGTTGCAGCCCTTCGAACGGAGCAATAAGAATATGCCCAAACCGTGTACTCGGAGAGACGCTTAATTGATCCGGATAGGCAGCAGGATTAACGCTGCATCACATTGCGATGCAGGATCGTTGATTTATTATTGTGCTGACTGACAGCAGATCAACCTCGGTTCCGCCTGAAGAGGATGCTGAATTTAAGGGAAATAGATGCCTCCTAAAAGGGAGTCCGACGTCTTTTTATCTCTGATGATTGAAGCGGAACTCTCCACGGTACAGTATCTGCAAGTGCAATGGCCTCTGATCTCATTCTCCCTTGAATCACCATCTGCCAAGTCCGCAAAAAGCAACAAGTCTTATCGCGACAAAAGCGCGGTGGAACCTCCGCACGTCATCTTGCATGTGCTCCGCAGATGTCACACCTTGCCTGCACTAACCATCAAAGCCATTCGCTTTGAGGACATTCAAGATAGAGTCGACAGAGTTACTCCGTACGCGCCCCCTGGTATAGACAGGATAGCCTCATCGACTCTTCCCTGTCCTGTCGGACAAGTGACAGAAACCAAACTGACACCGATAAAACCGGTAAATGGTGTGCGAAATCGAGCGAAATCGCATTTTGCAATAACTACTACAGAGTCTCTCGCATCAACCTCTCGCTTGCCTAAAAAAAAGTGGAGGTCTCAAGTCCATCTTTGTTTCTTCAAGATGACCCAGTTCGAGATCCCCTGGGGTATAGTATATCTCAGTGTTGCAACGGTGGTCTATCTAAAACCCGAATACTCGCTGGCGAACTCGTATATCGGCACCGTGGGGATTTGGTTCACGTTGATCACGCTATGCAGAATCTTGTATCGACTGATTTTATACCCTGCACTATTCACCCCGCTGAAGCACCTTCCAACTCCCAAGGTACGTTGATGCTGGACTTGGGGTGAGACTTTGGTCCAAATTCCACCTTCTTACTCTTGTCTAGACACGGCACTGGCTGCGAGGCAACTCGCGGTCGATCTTCTTGGAAACTCCGTTCGAGCGGATGCGTGAGTGGCTCGAAACCGTGCCGCATGATGGGCTGATCCGTTACTATATCGTGGGGAACCTCGAGAGAGTGCTATTGACCAGCCCGAAATCCCTGAGTGAGGTTCTCGTCCACAAAGCGTACCAGTTCCCCAAGCCGGAATTCGTGCGGATCAGTCTTGGCCGTGTCACTGGTAATGGCGTGCTGCTGGCAGAGGGAGACGAGCACAAGGTCAACCCCCCTTGACTTTCAGTTCTTGCATGTGCATTCCTTTTGATTACTAACGTGTCCATGAACTAGATACAACGCAGGAATCTCCTGCCGGCATTCTCATATCGCCACATCAAAGATCTCTATCCCATCTTCTGGTCGAAAAGTGTCGAGATGGTGAAGCGGATGGAACACGAGCTTGCGCGGCAGCAGAAATCCACCGGAAGCAACGTCCTCCAGATCAGCAACTGGAGCAGCCGCGCTACCTTGGACATCATCGGCGTCGCGGGAATGGACCATGATTTTCAATCTCTCCAGGACCCCGACAACGAGCTCAGCTGGCAATACCGCAAAATACTGAGCGAGCCGTCGCTCCTCATGAAGTTGCTAATGTTGCTCGGTCTGTTCGTGGTGGATCTTCGTCTCCTCCAGCGGCTACCCCTGAAGCGCAACAAGGACATCATGGAAGGGTCCGAAGTCATCCGCAGCGTCGCGCGCCAAATGATCCGGGAGAAGAAGGAGAAACTGCACCGCAAGGACAAGACGGACGTGGACATCGTCTCCGTCGCCCTCCAGAGCGGCACCTTCTCCGAAGAAAACCTCGTCGATCAAATGATGACGTTCCTCGGCGCCGGACACGAAACCACCTCCACCGCCCTGCAATGGGCCGTGTACGCGCTGTCCAAGCACCAAGACGTCCAGGCCCGGCTTCGCGACGAGATCCGCGCCAACTTACCGTCCCTCTCCGCCGGAAATCCGCCGCAGCAGGCTGCCGCTCAGCCCATCTCAGCCGCTACCCTCGACAGCCTTCCCTACCTCAACGCCGTCTGCAACGAGGTCCTGCGCTTCCATCCCTCTGTCCCGGCTACGGTCCGCATCTCCACCCAGGACACGACCATCGCCGGACAGCCGATCCCCAAGGGCACGGTGATCATGGTCGCGCCGGAGGTGATCAATCACAGTAAGGAACTTTGGGGTCCCGACGCGGACAAGTTCAATCCCGAGCGGTGGATGGGTCCTGGCCGGGCTAACACCGGAGGCGCCGATAGCAACTATGCCTTCTTGACTTTTCTGCACGGCCCGCGCAGCTGCATTGGACAGGCCTTTGCGAAATCTGAGCTGGCGTGTCTCGTGGCTGCCTTGGTGGGAAGGTTTCACATCGAGCTCGAAGATCCGAATAAGAAGCTCGAACGGCGGGAGGGCCCGACGGTGAGTCCGAAGGATGGCGTTCTTGCGAAGCTGACGGTTGTGGAGGGGTGGTGAATAAGGAGGAAATCTTTCAGGAATATACACACACACACACACACACATATGTACTGTGTTGTATATACGATGCTATTTTAATAGGTTTCCTTTTTCTTGTCCATTTGTTGAACTACTTGGGTGGTGTTCGTTCCTCTCCTTTCTACCCTTATGTACTGCTGGATCCAGCCTGCAAGGATAATAATATCCACACATACACACAATGTACATTGTTTCTGTCCTTTGAGACCTGTTCATGAGAGAGATGATGTCTGCTTATTCGACAATTCAACAGAATGAGAAGTGACCCAGTGGCAGTCCATTTCACATGCCCTGGTTTTCCCACCGTACTCTTCTCTTCCAAAAAGGTTTCAAATGCCCAGTTTGAGTAAATCTCGCCTTTCTAACTGCTGCCATGTCCACTGCGAGGGCATCTTCCAAGTCTTCTTCGGGGCAAAAGTGTGTATGTATGCGTGCCTGGCTGCGGCATTCTCTGGCAGTCAACTGCTCACTCTACAAGAGGACTAACTTCTAAGGATATTTTATTTTCCATTTACAGAATTTTAGGGCAATAACGGAAAATTTAAATTAAAAATAAGGCCGAGACAACCCTATTGCTCTGCCAGATAAGAAGAGCTTGATATACGCTCTAATTAAATATATACACATACAATATAATCATCCGGACCAGCACGACGGATCATCATCATGCAGCAGTTCCAGACCCTATTGATACTCCCTTTCCATTTCAAATACGGAAAGATCCCTGCTCCCTAATGTCCCTGCTCGAGCTTCCAACATAGACCTTGAACGTACCGCTAGGAACAACCCACTTCTGCTGCTGAACGTCCCAGTAGCTGATGTCTCGGCGGGTGAGTTCGAAAGTGGCGCCCTCTCTCTGGCCGGGCGCGAGGTGCAACTTCTGGAATCCTCTGAGCTGCTTGGGAGGGGTCGACGGGGCAGAGTCGGGAAGGCCGATGTACAGCTGGGCAACTTCCGCGCCGGCAACCTTGCCGCTGTTCTGGACGGTGACGGTGACGGTGCCGACGGTGTCGAAAAGTTCCTTGACGCCGCCGGGGACGATGGGGCCTTCGGCTGCGCCGGGGCGGGCCTGGACGTTGACGTCCAGGTCGGAGTATTTGAAGGTGGTGTAAGCTATTATCATGTCAGTTTGTGTCGTTGCAAAGACAGCATGGATCTACGAGAGAGAGAAGGAAGTACTAACACAAGCCGTATCCGAACTCGTATCTGGGAGTAATGTTGTTCTCGTCAAAGTGGCGGTAGTCAATGAACAGACCCTCGGTGAAGTCATCGACCAGGGAGGTCGTCCAGGTGGTGCCATAGTCGCTGAACTGCTTGGCAATGGTATAGGGCAACTTGCCGCTGGGGGAGGTGGAGCCGTACAGAACATCGACCAGGGCATTGCCGCTCTCTTGTCCAGGGAGACCGGGCCACACAATGGCCTTGACGTTGGGCTGTGCAAGGATAGTCTCCAAGATCACGGGACCGACGCTGTGGACAACGACAATGACATTCTTGTTCACAGCCGCAACGGCCTGGACGAGCTCGTTGCCGTTGTGCCAGGGGTCGAGGTTGTTGCGGTCACCAGCGTTGCCCTCGACGGTGATGTAACTGTAGAATGTTAGCGATGCGGGCCCATCTGTACGAGGATCTTGACGCCCGGGCTTACCCTTCACCAGAGTCGGAGTTGATGAAGACGATGGCGGTTCCGGCGGAGGCGGCTGCAGAAGCTGCCGCGGTGGTATCATCGGTCGTGCTGGTGGTGATGTTAGTGCCATCAGCGGCAGCCTGAGACTGGATAGCATCGAGAGGGCCGACGATGTACTAGGTGCTTGTTAGTCACCGGTCGCTCCTGTGGAAGTTGCAATGGGACGACTCACTGGGAACTGAGCGGTACCACTGCCCCAACCCATGGCGAGAGTACCGGTGTCGCAGCCGCGATCAGAGCAAGCGTTGGGCCCGGCAGGGTTGACAGTTGCATCCTGGCCGATGATCGCGAGGCTCTTGGGCTTGCGCAGAGGCAAAGCGTTATTGTCGTTCTTCAGAAGAACGATAGAGTCACGAGCCACAGCTCTGACGACGCTCTTGTGATCGCCCGTCACGTCAACATTGGCCTTGCCGCCATTCCAGGAGCTGAAGGCGACCGGTGGGTAGCCCTCATCCTGGCCAACCAAGTACCAAGACGCAAGGATACGAGTGACCATGTCGTCCAAACGGGACTGCGGAACGGAGCCATTGGCGACGGCGGCTTCGAGGTTGGGCCCCCAGTAGATGCTGCCAGGAGGGTTGTTGAAGTCACTGCCAGGCATGGTCATATCGAGACCCGAGTTGGCGCTGTTGACCGTGGTGTGCTGCGCGTTCCAATCGCTCATGATGTATCCGGGGAATCCGAGCTCAGTCTTCAACAGACCGTTGAGAAGAGCATCATTCTCACAGGACCAGGAACCATTGACCTTGTTGTACGAGCACATGACGGAGGCGACGTTGGCCTTGACGGCGTTCATGAACGGCCAGACGTAGAGCTCGTGCAGAGTGCGGTCATCGATGTTGGAGCTGATGGTTTCACGGTTGTGCTCTTGCTCGTTACCAATATAGTGCTATAGATTCAGGTATCGTGTCAGCCCTCAACAGATCGTACATGTTGCAAGAACGAGATCCACGTACCTTGGCGCAGGCCTGCACACCAGATCCTTGCATTCCGGCGATGGTTTCCTCCATCGCAACACCGCTGAGATAGGGATCATTCGAGAACCCTTCCCAGATTCTGCCACTATTGGGATTCTTGCCGAGAGGACCAGCGACGGGGCCAAGCTGGACGTTCACACCGAGGCCCTTGGCCTCAGCGCCCATGGCCGCACCACGGGCGTTGATGAGAGATCTATCCCATGTGGCGCCGGCGTTGATACCAGCCGGGAAGGCAGTCACAGGGTTGGCAAAACGCACCCCGAGAGGAGAGTCTTGCAAACACAGAGAAGGGTAGTCAATCGAACTGGGCTTGTAGGTGTTGCCAACACAAGGGCCGCCCATCCACTTGACACCGGTGACGATACCAACCTTCTCGGTCTGGTTGAGCTTGTTCAGCGCAGCCTTTGCTCTGCCATAAGCGGCGTCCCAGCCAGAGCCGCCGAAGCCATAGGCCTGGACAGTGACGGCTGCTGCCAGAACACTCAGGAAGATTTGCTCAGCAAGCATGGTGATCGTCGCTGTCGCTGTGGGTACTCGAGTCGCAGATCAAAAGGAGCATCTTTTATTTTTCATGCGTGGGTGACGGCCATCTTATAGGAATTCCAGGGATGATGTCCCCTTGATTCCTTCCCCGCATCAAGGTCGCTGGAAATCACCGGAATAGTGGAGTGCGGCGCTGCATTGGGAAGGTATGTGACTCGACGTCGTAGAAGGGTCGCCGATGATTGAGGAGGAAAAGGTCATTATTTGCCGTTGCATCGTCAAAGATGCTGTAGTTTGATTAACCGCCATCGATGTACGGAGCAAGCGACCAAGGGGGGGGCTGCAGAAAAAGCCTTGGAGGCTTGTGCTGGCTCTGATTAGTACCGGCCGGGATCCCCAGGCTATTCCCATGGTTGGCGCTTCATTGGCTCTTCAGGGACCAGAACCTCTTCTGTGGAGTCGCAGGGAAAATCCAACTCAAAGCCTGGAAACATCTTAATTGCGACGTTTGTTTGCGGATCGTCACCCAACTATCCCAGATGGAGATGTCCTCCGCGCCACTGGAAATTGAGATGCAACCTCAGACAATAATCCCGATGTCACGCTCAGTATTCGGTGATTCACCTTCTGATCGTGCTCCTGGCTGATTCGCGGAATCTGGATGCGGAGTCGAAGACTTGAATCGCTGCCATCCCAAGCGATGTCCTCCGTACCGGTGAGAAGACCCGACGCGAGCATTTCTGTCTCCACGTGGAGAGCGTGTGGAGGCTCAGCGAAAGAATCGCTGAAGAACACAAAAAGTATCAAGGGGAGTGTCGGCACAAGAGAGTCGAGACGGTCCACCAAGTAGTATCGGTGGCGGATCGACAATCTTCTGGATGCGAGCGAGAACACGGCCTCGGTAAAACTTTCTGCTCTGCGAATCCACTGTGTCCGATGCAAATTACTCTGGTGTCTGACGGAGATGCATCTCTCTACGCTGCTGCTCCCTCATTGTTAGGCGCACAAGCGCAGCTCATGTATATAGAACCATCCAACAGCGCTATAGAGCTTGGTAGTTCCTGAGAGCCGTACATGTGACCCTGATATATCAGGAGTACGAGGCACAGCCTTAAGCAAGACCAGCAATCAGTTCTAGAATTAAACGCCCAAGTTGACTCCTAAGTATAAGTATTCTACCATACTATCATAAGGAGATCTGTACGCACCCATAATAGCCAAGTTCAATACTATTGTATCCTAAAATCACTAACATCTATAATACCTATAAACCCCATACTCACAAGGGCTGTAATACAGTTACTAGAAGAGAGCGTGTCAGCAAAGAAAAGAGGGTATTGGCAGAAAGCTGTGTGCTGTGCAGATATTCCATGGTCTCGAAGCTTTCAGTCAGCAATTAGGGATCAGTGCATCGAAGAATATCAAATGATCCTTGCGAGAAATTGCTAAATACTCCGCGCTTTAGGCCAATCAGGGTATCCTCATGACGTGAGGGAATTATCAATATCAAATAGCAAGGGGGCAACAATAATAATGCGCGGATAATTCTGGTACGTTATTGCAAATTGCCTGATATGGTTCTACTAAATGCCGACATTGCATGAACCTCAGCATTTCTACTCTCTTATAATTCCATGTCTCTCATAGCTAGCTAGTGTCTAACATCCCAATTAATACAATTCGAGAGAATTCTAATCGGAAGAACTTCATAATTCGCGCTATATTGAAGTTAATCTATCCTGATGTAAGCATCTGCGATTTGTTCAACGATTCAGAGCGAGATGAGCAATTAAACCTGCAAACTCCCCTACCTTTCCTAGTGGATACAGCTAAAGGAACCGAGAGAACCATCCAAATATAATGGCATTGCCTAAGCCATTCAAAAAGGAGGTAACAGAGCTTATTGCCTGAGCCCAAAGTCACTCCTCACGGTGTAATCTTATCCAATGTGCTCTTCTTAAGCTTGTGCAAATCAAGTCCTTCCATCAGCCAGGCGTCAAAGAGGAGTTCTTCAGCCGTCGGTCTGTCCTCAGGAATCCACTTCAGAGCCTTCCGGAGGAACCGCAAGAATCCACCGATATCTTTTCCCCGGATGTCAGCTGCGAGACCCTCGAGGGTAATATCAGGAATGGGCGCGAGGTCACTCCAATAGCCTAAACGGATATTAGCAGGTAGTTGGCAACTTCTGTGATAAGAAGCAAATTCAAGTATAACCGCATGATTGATCACATACCATTCTCATCCCAGAAAACAGAACCGATCTTGCTTTGCTGAATGAATTCAACAGGAGGAGGCCCCAGGGTTGCAATCATCTCTGCGACATGGACCCTATCATCGAAGATATTGTTGAAATTTCGACCATTGAATAAGGTGCGACTGCAAACAATATCCCAGGCTTAGAAAAATACAGGTTTGAGATTTGTTAGTAGCACAATTGCGAGGAGGGAGAGGAGCAAGCAGGCGTTCCTTACCAGCATGGCAACATTCCAAATATCAACCTTGTAATCCCAATTCATCTTCAGGATCACCTCCGGTGCCCTATAGACATTGGGCATAATATCTTCATTGTGTACCTCATCGCCAAATCGAGCTTCACCAAAGTCACTACGCAATGGCAGCCCCAGCCCCTTGCTTGGAGGGACCCATCGGGTCGTGTAAATTGCCCGAACGTCTTCGAGGACTTTTCTCGGTGATGGATCCTCGATTTCTGTTTCTTCAAAGACTGAAAACGTTTCTGAATTCTTCACTGGAAGCAGCAAGTTCTTCAATTGAAGATCTTCATATAAAACAAAAAGAAAAAATCAGTTGTCAAAGGACTATCTGCGTCTCAGCAAGAGGAAGTCTCACCTGTATGGATGATGCGAGCACCAACATGGAGAAAATCTAGAGCCACCGAAATTTGCCTGAGGCATGGTTTCAAAGCTTCAAGGCTCAAGGCTCGGTCAGGGCAAAGGTTCAAAAAACTGATCCACGCTCAGCCCAAGGGGTTGGAGGACGAGACAAACATGATGATGATGATGGCCATGAGGACCTTCTACGCGGAAGTGGTCCAACAACTTGCGTATGAAGGATTTGCCTCGGTGGTTTGCTTTAATTGAATTCATGCGGTTGTAGACATCAAGCTCATGGTCCCTTCCTTCGCCGGAAACGTAAATCTTCAATACAACATATTTGGACTCACTTGGTTTTTGGACATGGAGTTAGTCTGGAGATAATATTGAAAGCAGGTTTTGTTTCAACATACAAAAGGTCACGGCCAAGCCAAACCGTAGAGGTTACACCATAGCCCAACTTTGCAAGCACCTGGTATCGATTGTTGAACACCTCTCCAATGTGCACTGGATACTACTTTTCAGCGTTGTATGTAGGTAACGTCTCCTCTCCAATCTCCTCAGAGGGATGGAGCAATTCAAAACCAGAGTTTGGAAATGACCGGGGGGCACAAGGGACTCTGAAAGTGTCGGGCGAAATCGACGATATTGTTCTGCGACCAGTGTCCTGGAGGGTTGGCGATTGAAAAGTTAGTCGAAAGCAAAAGCCCAGCCTCACGGGCAGGCAGGAATAGATACTAGTAGTATTCAGATTGTCGCGAGATTTAAAAATACCACTGGCATTTCGCCAGCGTCGGAACATATTGTGCACAGTGAGACTGTCACCGACAAATAGCCATGGTGGATTTATAGGAGAAATCCAGACTTGCCCGTGGTTCACTCGAAAGTCTAGAGGCGATCATCACGAGCAATGCAGTCCGTCAATGTCAAACCAATAAAAGCCACTCGCGCTAACTCTATACCTTAGTATTACGGAGTGGGAGAATGCAACCAACAAAGTATGCAATGCAATAGAGAGGGCTATATATTAAACAGATTTATATTCCAGGTAATTCATATGCTGACTTGTATTCAGGACCCGCGAATTAAAGTTGCAGACATTACTATCAAAGTCTTCCAGGGGTTCAAGAGCACACACGTCCTGCAGAGGAGAAAGCTGCGGGTTGCACAAAGAAGGCGATGAGATGATGAGGATGGATGGCGTCGAAGGGCCAATGGGGCAAGGTGTAGGTGGCCATGCCAGGGAAGAATGGCGAGGTCAAGTGGCAGACTACGTTGGAGAAAGGGGCAAGAATGTTAAGTTGACGGTGCAGTACTGACGTGCACACTTATGTAGCAGACATTTTATATATGTGTGTATGACTTGGCCGCGTTGCTCATTGCATACATAGCAGCTACTTAAGGACAATTAATTACCCCTACTCGGAAAAATAGACAAACAGACAAATGGGCCAATATCTTGAAGAAAAGAAAGCCTCGCCTGGACTCGATCGAGTGCAGGGTCACAACGACCGCTTTAGTAGAATAACCTCAGACAGAACGAGAGATCGACCACCGAAATAAACAAGACTAAATAAAGAGATCAAGCCGCGCCATACAGTAGGTAGTAAATCCCACGCTCGTAATCAGAGAATAGAAAATCGACAAGGAAAATATCGCCCATCATAACGAGAATGAAGAAATTGCGGGCAAACAAAAAAGGGTCCTTCCACCCGATCCATCCATCCATCCGTCCAAGCCATTGAGACAAGAAACGCATCCCGGAAACAAAACAAACACATTGAGAGCACACCCATCCAGACAGAACAACAAGACACAGAGCTCTTGAAAAGAAAAAGAATTCCTCATATCCAGACCCATGGCCCAGAACCAAAGGTCCGGGTCTCGCACGCAACCCATATCAAAAGTCATTTGATATCCATGGACCCAGGCATGTCCTTGGTTGGATCATCACCGGCCGCATAAAAAAAAACAAAAAGCTGGCATAATCATACAAGACAGGGACACATGGTGGTTTCAAGGAGAATAAAAGTACAGGTAAAACAGGGTGAAAGAATGATCGGATCGGATGATATCGTCAAGAAGAGAAGGCAAGAAAGAGATAAAAAGGAAAAGGAAATCACCGCTGCTAGCGGCTGAACTCCGACCACACCGCACTCAACCAGCCGGCGGGAACACCCAGCTCCGAGGGCGCGAGCGCCGCCCATTGCTCGTACTCGCAGCCATCCAGGAAAGCCAACACATCGTCACCACCGAGACTCGTCGACCACAAGCCAGGGTCTCCTCCGTCAACCAAGGCAGGAGGCGATGTGGCCGGATACGAGACAGAACCCGGTGGTGGTAGCATGGGCAAGGTGTGCTGCGTGGCGGCGTTGATGGGAGGTAGCGATTGAGAATAAGGCGGAGGTGGCGGTTGTTGACGGGGTGCAAGCCAGGAATTGAGCGGTTGAAGACGATTAGAGGCATAAGAAGATTGTGTCGTGGGTGGGGCGTAGCTGCCAGAAGATGTGAGAGAAGGGAGGTTGGGGGATGATGTGTTGAACAGCGGTCCATCAGGATGATGTTGTATCGAGGGCAGCGAATACGGCGATGGTCGACCCGTCGGCAGGGGCAGACTCGGCCGGCGCTCACCATCGGGCCCATGTGGAAGGGGTATATTCGGACTGTTGATCGGAACCCATGATTCTCGCCGACCTCCCGCGCCATCCGAATGATGCTCAGCGCCGTCCGCCGTCTCGCTCTTGACGGATTTGCTGCCGGCGTCGCTGATGCTATTGAGCCGATCGGGGAGCGGCGGCTCGACGGCAGCCCCGTCTTCCTCTCCGTTCACCTCGGGAAGCTGATCCTCGATGCTGCCAAAGTCGAGGAAAAGCTTCTCAAGCAGCTTGAACTCTTCCAGGCCACCGCCAGCACCGCCTTCACGAATGGGTCGGATGCCGTTCGTGTGGTGATCGAACCCATCCGACATCGTCTCGACTTTGCGGGAGTGACGTCGGAAGTCCATCTTGACCTTGGAAAAATAACTATGCAGACGGTTCAGCGTGCGAAACCAACCGGTGGCCATCTTCAACCGCGGTCGCATCTCGCGCAGAATGTCCAGTGCCTTGCGAGCCTGCAGTTGACCTTGAGTACCATCTCCCGTGGTGGGTTTGGGGCACAGCAGGCCCTCTTGATCCATATGCTGGAAGTGGGCTGCGTAGATACCGATGAAGGCGGCATTGTAGATAGCGAAGCCGATGAGAGGGTTCTCGACGAGCACACCCCGCTCCTGACATGTCACCGCAAGATCCATCATCTGCCGCGCAGCCTTGAAAAGCTCCCGCGCGCTCTCCCGCCAGAAGTTGTCGGGAGATGAGACCTTCTCGACGGGAAACATGGGCTCATCTAATGGGCCTACAGGTTCGTTGCAGCGTAGTGGTAGGAAAGGGATGTATGCGCGGTGCAAAACAATGACGGAGAGGAAGTAGACGACATGCATCACGGTATATGATGCCAAGGTATTCTTGTACATGATATGCGTGTCGGTATTTCGTGGAGAATATTGGAGGTTTCGCGAGAGACCGTCTTGAAACTCTGCGAGCATAGCTCGAAGTTGGAAGAATCGTGATTCGATATGCCATGGGGGATATTGTTCCGTCCTGGCCAGAGGTCAGTATGGAGAAGTATAAAATGGGTTTCGCAAGACCTACCTTCTTCCTCCCGCGCAAGACCACTTGGCGATGCTGCCCCAGATCCTGATGATCCGGATGACGCGACTCAGCACCGGCTCCTCGGCGCCAATCTCCCACCGATCGATTGCTTCATCCCCCGAATCTTTTCGCCGCGACACAGGGGACCAAGACTTGGTATCCTGAGTGCCGTTGGTCGCCAACTTGTCGTCACTGAAACCGCCAATGCTCTGGCGGATACTCGGAATCTGCACCCCTTGCGACCCGAAACTGGTCGGCCGTCGGCCGCCGGCCGGCTCGTTCAAACGCGACGTGCGCACGCGCTCGCCAAAGGCGAAGGCATTGTCACTGGGGAGTTGAATATTGAGATCTTTGACGCGGATCATCCGAGGGCGGTACTTGCCGCTGCTCAGGCAGCGGTCTAAAATGAAGCAGGCCCAAAACGTCCGTCGCTTGGTCTCCTGGGAAATCACGTCATCGGACGCCTGCTCCTTGGGCTCAACTCGTCGCGGCAGACCGAAATGCTCTGCTTCCGCCTTGAGAGCGGGCGACCGTTGTGTCTCGCGCGTGAAGACGTCGTTCTCCAGCTCAAAGGGGAGTCCCATGGCTTGCGACAGCCGGATGGCCATGCCCACGTACAGCCAGGCACTCTTCCCTCGACACATGCCCCATTCGTGCAGAGCCAGCATCAAGAGGGCCTGCACACGTGTGAGATCGGGTACTGCAAGATTCGCGCCGTCGATGCCAGCCAGCCGGCTGCGCAACGCCGCGGCATAGAATTCCGATGCGACCAGGGGATTGGACGGGTTGCCGGGGGAGGACGGCGAGTGGTAGGAGACCAGCTGGGGATGAAAACGCGCAGTGAGTGCCAGGACGCCGAGCAAGATCAAGGG
This sequence comes from Evansstolkia leycettana, assembly GCA_000787455.1. Lineage (NCBI taxonomy): Eukaryota > Fungi > Ascomycota > Eurotiomycetes > Eurotiales > Aspergillaceae > Evansstolkia > Evansstolkia leycettana. The sequence goes on along the minus strand of JSYV01000227.1, from coordinate 1,069 downwards.
GGACGGTTCGACTTTCGGGACGGGGCTCTGTGAATGATCGCGCGGCGCCGACGCATCCTGCGACGGCGGTTGCTGCGACGCCGAGAGCTGTCGAATCTGACCAAGGAAGGTCGCGGGATGAAGAAACGGGAGGATGGTCGAGAAATGCGACTGGAACAGGTCGAAGACCGTCTCCCACACCTTGACGGTCAGGACGGCCGAGTCCAGCACCTCGAGGTTCGCCTTGGCCGCATCTTTGGCGTTGGCGGCAGCGCCTACCGTTTTGCGCGATCGCTGTCGCTTGGGGCTATCCCATTCACCATTGCGGTCCTCGCCGTCGACGACGGCATGGATGTCTCGTTTGGCGGCTGCTCCGTTGACGCCGATCGCGGGAGTCGGGTAAACGCATTCTCGACCGGAGGATTCGCAGGCGCGGCAGGTGGTATCGATCCCGGCATTGACGCACTTGATCTTGCTCCGACGACATCGGGCGCAGGCGATACTGGAGCGCATGATGTGTGTAATTCGATCGTTCCGAGAGCTCCGCGACAGGGGAGATCTCTTCCGGGGGTGAAAAACGAAAAGAAGTCGTCAGGACGAAAGAATTGTCGTCGCAGACCCGAGGCCTGCTGGGAGACGGAATGAACCGCCCTTCCCTCGGTGTCGTTGTTAGCTGACGCCCTTCAGGGTAATTCTGGGGGTCCGGATACGGAGCCAATGGACAGCAGGCTCCTCTGTGTCTTTCCCACGGCTCTGGACTGGCGACGGCGTCAGTATGGCCATATGATGACAATATTTCGGGAGGAGCCCGAAGGGGGAGAGTCGACGGACCGGTTCCGTGCACGGCACTGGAAGACTGAGCGACGGGGACGACAGACAGAACAAAAGGATGCAATGAATGACGTTCGGGATAGGTCGAGGAAGATAGAGACGAGGGAAAGGGAGGAGAAGGAGAGAGACCAGGTGGAATGCAGCGAGAACGGAAGAAAGCAAGAGGCCGGCGTGAGTAGCCGGGGTCGAAGACTGCCAAATTTCCCACAGCAGCGGAGACAGGCAGTTGGTGTGGGGGGGGAGGCACTGGAGCCCGACC
>JSYV01000225.1:0-30416 GCA_000787455.1 Evansstolkia leycettana | reverse complement strand
GGGGGGGGGGGGGGGGGAGGAAAGAGAGAGAGAAAAAAAAAGGGCCGAAAAATATCCCGATAGAGAGGCGGGATCAGGTTTGCGAGGGTTTAGTTCGGCGGCAGCTGTGTGTATGATGTGGTCTACCGACAGCACATGTCAATGGTATGCTCAATTTGGCTGCATCGGACAAAACGTCGCGGAAAGCTCCAGGTTAAATGGAGGAGTTCGTTTTGAGCAGTGTCATCATCAATTACTATTGGAGGCGCCAATTCATCCAGTCTCGCCTAAAAAGGGCTTCACGAACCACATGAGCAAATGCCGCGAGGGCGAGAGTGATATAGAATGATGAATGAATCCCCATGTGGAAGACCTGCCATGCCTTGTTTGGCATCCTGTTAGACAGATCTATCTATCCCACTCTGATGCAATCACTTTCAGAGTATACCAAGAAGAAGAGCGAATCAGACTCTTTACAACTGAGGCTGATGCCTCTTAAAACCACATGTGCCATTCATACCGTAGTACCTAAGTGACGGCACCAAAGCATAGATGAGAGCGCCCGTTGCCGACGCCTGCCAAGTCGACTGTGTAATGGATGTCGATTCTTTTCAAGACGCATCGTCCAAGGAGTTCTCCTAGCTCGTCCCATAGAAATTTGGAGCAAAATAGATACATATTCCATTTCGACAAAGATTCCACCCCGTTTCAATCAATCAGAGGCAAAAAAAGAGCTAGAAATAGACAACCGAAGATCACACATCCCGAGATTCTTTTCATATCCGTCTGCCGCGCTAGAGCGCTTGACTTGGGCGCTGTCATTCACGATGTAGAAGAGCCAGTACGTGTTCGTGAAGAGGGCCGATTCGAACATATTGCTCGGGCAATCAAAACCCCCCCGGAAACCTAAACGGATAGCTGCCGAACGAGTATTTCATTGAAAGCGTCATGGAAAGTATGAGAGAATCAGAAGAAAAGCGAAAGAGGCATAAACAAACCGGCTCAAGTCGATGCCGAATGGTCGACAGAATCGTCAACGAATGTTAACGTCACATGGTTCTCTTCCGAGAAGGCGACGTGTTCGAATGCGTAGGTAACACATCAAAGAAGGGAAGAACGACGTACAGAGAGCTGAAGTCGATGCACGTAAGGAGAAGCGAGTTCGTAGGTGTACTTGGGAAAAATGGAAACCGAAGGCGGCCGTGAAAGCGCATGTTAACAAGTTACGTAGAAGAAAAGTCAGAAAGGTAGACGTTGGGGGTATCATATGTAATGTGAATCCCTCGGCGCAGCGTAGATCGAACTGCAGCAAACTGAACGTATCAAGGCCGCTTAGTCTCTTGTTCAAATCTTGCTCGGGTAGAACCTAGTGTCAAGATTGTTAGAGGGCCGGTAAGCAGGCACAGAGAATCTCCGGTTCACATACCACGCAGCAACGGCGATGATTAGGTACATCATCTGAAGCAAGATGCCCTCAAGCCAATGAGACTTCCCATCAGCAATCAGGTAGTTGACCTGGACATCGTGTTAGCGACGAATCGGGTTACTAAGCCTCGCTTGAGACATACCAATAGCACTGCAACGAAGAGCAAAATGACCTGGAAGGGGTCAAAGTAGAGCGTCTGCGAGAATTAGTAGGTATTCAGGAATACGAAAAGAAACTGGAACGACAGTACCATGTCATTGTTGCCTGTACCGCGTTAGTTATGTGAATTTCCTCGTACGCCGACAGACAGGACATAAACATACCCATGATCCAGCCAATTACAATAATAAGAGGAAGAACCAGCAACGCAATTTGCATACTCGATCCTACAGCGACACCGATGGCGAGATCCATCTTATCCTTGCAGGCAACGGTAACCGCAGTAGCGTGCTCGGCCGCATTACCGACGATAGGCAGCAAAATCAGTCCGACAAAGGTCCTGGAGACATGGCCCATCGTTACGAGAGCATCAATAGAGTCGACCTATCCCAGATGATTAGAACAGCGTGACACATCACTTGGTGTAAAGAATTACCATAAACTCAGCACAGAGAGCAACGAAAACGGTCGAGATGACCAGAGTCAGCACAGCAACCCAAATACTGAGCTGCGGTTCCTCCTCCTCCTCCCCGTTATCTGGATCCTGTATTTCCATCTGTTGCGCATTCTCTCCACCGTGAGCGGCTGACATCTTGCCGATCTGCGCAATACCGCGACTGGCGTCACCCTCGTGGACTCTGATCCATCTTTTCTCGACCTTTTTGCTTGGGGCGTTGTACATCTCCGTGTGCGATTTCAGCTGGAAGAAAAGGTAGCATCCGTAAACGACGAGGAGAATGACGGCAGTTCCTGTAAATCATCGAATCAGATAGAAAACTCGTGCATCTAAAGTGGAGCTTCTTACCTCGAGACAAGGGAGCAACTCCGTTCCCGCCAGCTGTGGAAAAAAAGAACATATCAACACTCCGTCTCCGGCTCCGTCAAGTGCCGTCGAACTTTTCACATACCGGTCGACCAGGCGTGGAACGCAGTAGGAATAATCAAACTACTCACTGCAAGCGCGAGAAGACTGGCGGCGGTCTGAGCAACCACGGGGTTGAAGTGCTGCTCCATCCGATTAATGCCCCCGAAGAAAAAACACATCCCCATGACCAGCAGCAGGTTTGAAAGCATGCTTCCAATGAGTGAAGTCTGCACAATCACCACCTCATTGGCGACGAGGGCAATGATCGCGACAATCAATTCCACGGCATTTCTAGCACATAATGTTGGCTTGGTGTCTACCAACCTCCACAAAACCGAAGACTTACCCGAAAGTTGCATTCAAAAGACCTCCGATCGTTTCTCCTGTACTGTGTGATTGTCAGCAAGGCAATGAGTGAAAGATTTTGAACTAGCGCGTCATTACCGCATAGCGATTTCTTCCGTCGCGTAACTCAACATAGCGGCAAGGGGACTAAAGCGCCGTCAGTTGTCGAATTCCCTCTCAGTTTCCATAATGCCAATCTCACATGATAGCGATGAAGTTGACGACAAAGATCGCTACGGGATTCACTTTGACATAGTTCAATGCGACTAACACCAATTAGCGTCCAACTCCCATGGGCCCCGAAGATAGGCAGGGGAAACTCTCACTTCCAACCGGCGCAGCAATGAGGAGCACATTGATCCAGGAATTGAAAATGGTCGCCTTTAGCTGTCCCACTACCGTGAATTTCTGCTTGTCAGGAATCGACTTCCGCGACTCAGAGGGTGTCAAGGTATCATCGTCGTTAGAGCGATGGCCGAATCTGTCCAGTAGGCCCTTCCTCTGTCGTGGTTTGCCTGCATGAACCTCCTGCTCAGCCGGCGTCGAGACATTGATCGGTTCCGTGCTACGCATCGACGGCTCTGGTTCCGGCCGTTCATCGACACTATCCGGTCTGATAGTCTGGTTTGAGTTCGACGCTTCCTGAGGAAGTGTATCTGCATGCTCTGATCCGGCCAGGCCGTCAGTCATGTCTCTCCTCCGACGTCGCTCCACCGACAATCGCACATCTCCCGCGGTACGCGACTGAGTGAGTCTATTCTCGAGTTGGATGGAATCGCTCCGTCGCGGATGTGCCCTGAATTTCTTGAATGGGTTATGAGAAGACGGTTCGCCTTCATGGTCATACCATGCCAGATTCCTGGCCTGACGTCGGTAGATATCTGAGGGGCGCGGCGAAGGGAATCAGCACCCGGGCACGAAAAGTATGGCCAACTCGCGCAATTACAACGTCCGGGCCAAATCCATTGCAGGACAGATCTTACGCATGATTCTTCAATGACTGGTCGTTATATGGTTAGTCGATCAGGTCAAGTTGTCATATCGCTGACAATTGGAATCATGGGATTGGAGAAAAAAGTGACCAATGAAACAACAAGGGGGAACACAAGAAAATAGTGCACGGAATTAAGAAGAGCCCAGAGTCATCATCAAGGTAGTTTTCAAGCAAATTTCAAGTGTCACGAGACAAGAGCCATTCGTCTTTCAAGTATGTAGTAGTGTACAGCAGACGAAGAAGAGACACTTACATTGATCTGATCAGATTCAAGCAGTGGCTGAGGTCATAGACGAAGATAAAGTCGCGTCCACAAGAGGTGGAGAAGCCCAGCCACAGTGCAGCCGATTTGTACGTAAATCAATTTCCCCAGCGAGACCTGAAGAGATGTCGCATCGACTCCGTTTGAAGCGAGGAAAATGTTGTGGTCAGAGTCCAGGAGAGACGATATGAATGATGGACTGGAGGGAGGAATGGAAGCCCAAAACAAACGAAATGAAGGGCGTTTGCCAAGAGTCTTTACTGGGGAACTACGTAAGACAGAGACCTATGTGCTGAGCAGCCCAATTTCTGATTGAAGCCTTCATTTTCAATTGGAAGGGAGAGCAAAAGCTGGACCATGGATGTGATGATCTGTCTCAGACACAGCCACACTTGATCGACTGGGTCCAAATCTGGCGGGAAGTGGCTCAATAATTTCAATGCTCAGAATGCCTAAAAGTGTCAGTGAAACCCTGCATGAACTTTACAGACCGTCTCTCTCTTTTTGCTACCGCTTGCAATGATAAAACCCCTCAACGAAGAATCATCACATGTCAGACAAGGGCACAATCACTACACACCTGATCTGTGTCAGAGAATTCGCACACGCATGAGTGGATTGAAAATAGACCCCTTTTTTTGTGATTGTCAGCGTCAGTATCCACGGACCACGCTAAGGCCGGGCGATCCATCCATGGTCTGGGAGGACAACGCAAGGCAGACTCGCCGATAGTCGCTTTGCGTGCTTTGCCAAGTCCTAGAATACAATCGGGTCTTGGCATCCTCTCCTGAATCTGTTGTACCTTGGCAGAGGACTCTATTGTTTGGTCTGCAAGCATCCGGTTGCACAGAGTATGCAGCGAGCAATCCAGTCAGAGGGACCTGTCGTTGATCAGTGGTACTCTTTGTCTTTCAGGACACTGCAAGGATGGTGTAGCGATCCTTGACGCTTTGGCTTGAGGACGATTAATCTGGTGTGGTGAGTTTGGTCGCGCCAGCGCATTCGACAATATTAAGCGATGAAAAAAGCGATAGCGGTGAGATATTGATGATCTCACGTGGCATCTTTCTCAAGCTGCTTCATTGCGTTTGCCAGATGGGGTGTTGTAATTGGCTGTGTAGACGACTGAAGGACTAACTTCCCTCGGTTCGTGATCACTGAAGAGGAGTGGCTTTTTGGTGGCCACGACGACGGTGCCTTCAGGGTTGCGCCTCCCAAAACCTTCCTCACTTCCAGGACTCCCATAAGAGTGCATGTCGACAGAAAAAGGGGAAAAGAAGGACAAAACAGATTGTCGATTGAGTGGTCAACGGTGATCCAAGGCTTGTTGGGGTTGATCCTTGAGGCCATGACCTTTGTCAGCTCATACGGATTAACTTACTAGTATGTATTGGTCGTGTTGTGCCTCGGACACACCACAGCTTGCGGTAATCGGTGTCTCGAATATCCAGATTTTTAGAGGCCCTTTCGATGTTTCGTCGTTTTATTCCCCTCGTTCCTTGGGGCCTGTCCATCAATTGCATTCAGATGGTCGTCACCAAATAAATTTTGGAACCGTATGCGAAGGCGCGAAACACAGCGTACGTACTCCACAGTCCACACAGCAGCAGCCATCCACGTCCAGCACCGAAAAGCGTCTCCCATAATCATGGGCTGCACTTGATGAAGGCATTGAAGCAAGCCCATTCTGCCTGCAAATCGCAAAATGTCGTGCTCGTCACCTTGGGCGTGAACCTTAGATCGGGGAGGAGCTGACCTGGCATTGGCCTGGGGTAGGGAAGTGCTCAAATATACCAATGTTAATCTAGAGTGTAATCCAGAACTTGAATAGCAGTATGAATGGTTAGCTGGAGGCGCGATTCCGGAGTTCTCTGCTAGATGAACGAATCTAATACCCATGCGGTGCAGTAAGTCTCAAAGCAATGGAGCCACCTGTCAACCAGTAAGTCGCTCATGATGATAATCTGAGGGTTTATGTAGACAGAGACGACCTGAAGGGATGTTGGTCATGTCCACAACCGCTGTCATTCTGCAAGCCGTAGAGAGTCAGAAGGCTCATGACAGTTTTCTGGATCAGCTCAATCTTCTCAAAGTTCCCAAAGTTCAAGTCGGTGGTGTAAGTGTAAAAGTGAGTGTCTCATCGTGGGTTCATACGCTCAAGGGATATTGAATTGGGATCAATAGCTTGCTCCGAATTCACAGCTGCAAGGCATCGAAAGAGGCGCTCACTCAAGCCCTGCTCTAGCCATTCGATTGTCAACCTCAACCATCTGTCCCGTGCTTGTTTGTTCCTTTCACGTATTTCTAAGTAGAATGGAGGAGGAACGACTGTCGATTGGAGAGTGCTACAACACCTCCTTCGTGATGCCATGCTGCTGTTCAGTCCTTGAGTCCACGAGGCTCCGTCTTGGGTTCCGTGCGTACAAAGGTATGGCAAGGCTGGGTGACCAGTTTCGAGCTCCCGATTTTGCATTTGACGATAGGATTAAATAATCATCTAGCCAAGATTGCGGAGATTCAAGAAAGATGTTTTTGCTTTGATGAATGACGCAGTGAATGTGTCTGCAGTCCTAAATAGGGAAGGACAAGGCCACAAACCATACTTGCCCTGTATTTCAGGCTATCAAATGCGAGACGCGCAATAAAAGATTTCTTGCATCAGAATAGTAAGATTGCATGAGTATGCAATTCATTCCTTAGGCTATTGCTGAAGTCGACTGTATGATAACTGTTTTGTCTTACAGCTATCATGAACTGGAGTACCTTCACCCTTATCTAGCATGTATCTCCAGCAGTTCTACATAATGCATAAATCAATGCATGAGAGCACTGAGCCAGAGAATAACAGAGAACCACAGGACACCTATAGACAAATAGTTCTGAGAGGGAAGACAAATCGGACGTACTGAACCAGACTGCAAGACCTACCACAGGGTAGCTGATCTTGAGACGGGGTTTAAGCTTCTGTATCCTCCTGTATCCACCATCCGTAGCAGGAAACAGACATGCTTCAATACGCAAACTAAACCGTTTGGATTACAGACCAAATCTGCTGTGTTCAGACGCTACAAACACATATCAATTTTCGCACGCTTTTTGATGGGATGATTGCATCTAACCACACAGCTAAGGATCCTTCAGGTTATCACAGGTGGAAGTAATATTCAAAAACCACGAGCTCCTCCATATATAAAGACCACTCTCAACGGGTAGAAAAGGTATTTACTGTCCTCAATAAATAGAAACGCGCGTCTAGCCTCAGAGTTGGTCATCCAGACTGATAGACAGGTGGGCGTTGGCTCGTTGCTGTCAAAACTCAAGGCAAACAACATGCTGGATGATAACATTCTGAGCTCTACATCACCAGAATGTTTGCCCATGATAACATGAACCTATGTCTGTATACAATGTGAATAAAACTGGCCAAAAAAGGAAAATTATGCGAGGTTATCAGTCAATATAACAAATAAGTGACTTGCAGTTAACATCAATACATCTTCTTCTACCTCATCCCACAATAACCAATCTGATACTGCAAGCCTTCTTCACATTAAATTCTGCTGATCACTTTGCATTGCAATATCGATCTTTATCTAATACCGATATCTCTGCTTAACCCTGTTTGTCATCACCCCAACAGGTCTTCCATTCTCATCACTATGGAGAGAATCCAGGCTGCATTTACCCATTGTCATGACAAAGGTCGCCCAGCCCTGGTGACATATGTCACTGCTGGATACCCTACACTTGAAGAAACGTCGAAGATTCTGCTGGGCATGCAAGCTGGTGGTGCTGGTAAGTAGTAGCTTCATCCCTGCTTTGTCTCTCCTATCAAGCCAGATGGACATCCTAACTAACCTCGATCTCTACCCCAGATATCGTCGAACTTGGAATTCCAACCAGGGATCCCATCGCGGATGGACCAACTATCCAGATGGCCATGGCCACAGCCCTGAAAAACGAAGTCACCCTTCCGTCCATGCTAGAGATGCTCAAGGACGCCAAAGAGAAGGGGTTTGCTTTGCCTGTTATCCTCATGGGATACTGCAACAGTTTTCTCCAGTATGGCAGCAAGGAGGAATTGCTCGCCCGCTGCAAAGAGGCTGGCGTCTGTGGATTCATCATTGTCGACCTGCCTCCTGAGGAATCCACTCGCTTCCGTGCCGCGTGCAAGGACTTTGGGTATGGTCTGCTCTCCATAAGTCATCTTGTTGACTTGCTATAGCTATCTGCTACCGATCTGAACTAACCGATCTCTCGTCCTAGTCTTTCTTACATCCCCTTGATTGCCCCAGTCACCTCCGACAAGCGCATGAAGATGCTTTGCGACATCGCCGACTCCTTCGTCTACGTCATCTCCAAGATGGGCACGACCGGTGCCACGGCAACCCTCAGCTTAACCCTACCAGATCTTATGCGCAAAGTGCGTGCTAACTCGGAGGGCAAAGTCCCCGCCGTGGTTGGTTTCGGCATCAACACTCGTGAACACTTCTACGAAGTTGGTCAGCTCGCGGATGGCGTCGTCATCGGCAGTCACATCATTACGATGATTCAGCAGGCTCCTTCTGGTCTTGCTGCGACAAAGGTTCAGGAATACTGCGCGTACATCACCGGCCGCGAAATGCCAGACCACGAGTCGAGCCATGATGAGCCCGTGACTGCCGGATCCGTTGCTGAAGACAGCGATCTACGCTTCTACCAGTTTGATGGCGAGACTGCTGGACATTGATCCCGTCTCTACTAGTCATTACTATCCTTGCATTGGTTTGTAGACATCTGGCTGGAATGAAGATGGACATGCCATGTTCTTCCTAATAGGTGCTAGGAGGTTTGTCAGATCCTGTTTTTACCGTCAGTTGAGGGATATTAGAGTGCAGCAATGAAGCACTGATGCAATTAATAATATCAATAAAATGAATAGAAGCGCAAGGATGATACCTAGATTGTTTGAGTTGTAGAAGATGTGGTGATGATGCGCAGAAGTCATCAATGTTCTTACATTTTGCTTTCTCCAGCAGGCTGTGTCCCAAATAGACTTGAGTTCTTTATTTTCGAATTTCTTCCTGTGCCTCTGTTTATTTCCTTGTTCATACATAACAGTGAATATCTGATTCTACTCTCCACTCCTACCAGAAGCACAACAATGCAGATACCACCACACAGTCAAAGGAGCGCCATTTCATAGAAATCCATTATTTGGATTTCACGGCAGCGCCTTTGTTCGAGGAGGGCCCTTTTTGAGCACCCGCTAAGTCTAATGTCCTTAATTAATTGCGCAAGGTTACGGATCATTGCTGTCTCAGTACAAAACCGCACGGCGAGGCAAGATCGAGGCATCCGGATCATACAGCCCCGTCTCCTGCGAGTAGATGTCATATCGCAGCAGCAGCTCTTGCAGTATATCGGGTCTTCTTTCAGCCAGATTCTCGGTTTCTCCTTGGTCCTTCTCCAAATCGTACAATTCCCACTCATCCGACCCGAGCGGTGCAGGGATGTACACTGCTTTCCAGTTTGCCTTCCGAATTGCTCTTCTCCCGAATAATTCCCATCCGACTACGGCGTTCTCTTCGTCCGTGTGAATCCTCACATGCTCCTTCGTGTCGCTAAGATACGGAACCCAAGAGACGCCCCGTGGCTGCACCACTTGTCTTCCTCTGAAACTCGTCCCTGGTGGGCTCACACTGGCCAACTCCAACACTGTCGGCAGTATATCCATCACCGTGCAGAACTCGTGGGATATTGTTCCCGAGCATCGAGCAAGGGGCGGATATCGTATAATACACGGACATCGAATCCCGCCTTCGGTCGTCCACGTTTTCATACCTCTGTTGGGAGCGGTAGCCGCGCACGCCCAACGAGGACCGTACCAGACGAACGAGTCGCGATTGCCGATATTGTCCGTGGCGTTGTTGTAGAACTTCTGAATCACGACATAGGGGCTTTGTCTCATGATAGGCAACGCTTCTAGGAGAGTCCCCTCGGCACCGTTGTCAGACATGAACAGAATGAACGTATGGTCGAGTTCGCCAGTTGATTCCAAGTAAGTAATCACTCGCTGAATACTCTGATCGATGATGTCGACCATGGCTGCGTATGTTTCCATTCTCCTAGTGGAGTTTCTACGTTCGTCGTCGCTCATCTCGTCCCATTCTTTATGCATCTCCCCAACCATCGGCGCCGCCTTGACATCCGGCGGTACGAGCTTGCGCTCGATAAGGCCTTGCAAGCGGCGAAGACGCAAAGCTTCTGGTCCGTTATCGTATAGACCCTTGTATTTATCGATGACATGCCGGGGCGCCTGGAGAGGCCAGTGAGGCGCGGTAAAGGCGAGGTAGCCAAAGAATGGAGTCGACTGTTTCTCTTCGTCGGTTCGCTCCTCGAGGTACTGCAGGAATTTATCTGTGAAGGAGGTAGTGGAGTAGAAGTTGTCGGGAAGATCTGTTCGATGATCTATGAAATTGGAATGCTCCATCCACAGATTCTCTCCGGAGATGACTGGAAGACGTAGGGAATCGTCATCTTCATCCAGTTGAGGCTCGTAGTTGAAATGATTCCCTGCGCCGGCGAGGAAGGTGAAATTTTTCGCAAATCCCCGAGAGCAAGGCGCTTGTTCTTTCTTTAACCCCAGATGCCTATTTCCCGGATCCATCGCAGAGTCAGCCAAAGACCAAAGAATAGACTGCTTTCTCTATTCGAACATCCCCAGTCTTATCCAAGTACAACTTACCATTTCCCAGACATCAGGGTCAAATATCCCGCATCTTGCAATATCTCGGACAAAGCAGCTACACTAAAATTCAAATAGCCTTCATACCCAGGCCGATCGTCGTACACTCCTGGAGTTCGCTTCATGTACTCTGCCATCTGACCTAGTCCGGCAATGTGACTATCCGTTCCTGAGAGTAGCATAGCTCGTGTTGGGGAACATGCCGAAGCGGTATGAAACCCGGTCATAGTGAGACCTTCATTGGCAAGGCGATGGATGGCAGGGGTGGGGATTTCTCCTCCATACGGCTGAGTGTCGCTGAATCCCAAATCGTCCGCGACGACGATGAGAAAGTTGGGTCGTTTTTGCGAAGCCATAGTATTTTCATGCGGGAAGTTCTAAGTCGACCTCGAGTTGGACTTTGATCTCCCGATAAGATAGTATCGTAGGTACTAGTGAGTGTCCTTCACCCACTAGAAAACGGCTTCTCGAGATTACCAATGTATCCTGAATTCTGCTGCCTGAGACCTGGCCAGAGCCCTGAACATGATATTATCGTAATTGTCCCAGATGGTGGCCATGGGGAGACTGAAACTGGACTCAACCTGCTGCTACCCAGGTAGGGTGAAGAGAGGAGAGATCCCTGCATGCATAGAGTTCAATGTTCATCCATGATTCCTTGCATAGTATTTCGGCGATTTCGAACACGGTTAATTGCCGAGGAAAGGCTTTTCTCCATATACATAATCCTAAGTGGAATAAGCATTTTCCAAGGAAGTTTCCTATGTCAGGCTCGTGCATAATCTGAAACATGCATGGCAGCCATCTACGTCGCGATGTTGTACAAATACGAATCATCCATAAACGCTTCAGAGGGATCGACGTTGCCACACACGACGATGTATGGACCGTGCAGAACAAAGAGAAAATTGTCTGGGAGCATACATACATATGTTTTAAGACATCTACATCCATGGTCTAGATGCGTCGTCCGCGATCTGCCTCGTGGCAGAAATGGCCGACCGAACCCACGGATAAGCAGTACTTGCAGTACTCAGCTTCCAACTGGTCACAGCCTGGCTCGGCCGGTCTCGTTGACAAAGAAAATGGCAAGGGAAATGTTCAGCCATTAATTCATTGCAAGGCCAGTCAAGACTCGAGACACTGTGAACCACGAGTTGGTTGACAAGGAAAGATCGCGTCATTTTCAGCTGAGAGTGAGACTCCTTTAATTATTCTGCCCTTGGTCTCGTGGAAATGTCTTCAGTAACGTTATCCTGCTTTCTCTACCAAAACAACTGTGCGAACCTGTGTATCTGTCCTGGAAGGACCTTGTAGGACAGATTCAGTCTGTAATCTGTAGCTACCCCGATTAGGGAAATGCAAAGGAGCAAAGAGTTGGTAAAAGAGTAAACTGCTATTAATTATCACGTCGAGACCACCTTGATCACACATCATTGGGTAGGCAAGGCCTGAGCCCATATACCACAGTAATTCAACATATAGAAAACAATTGCTGTACAGCGGAGAATCAAACCATTTGAAACTGTCAAAAAAAATGGGCATGACCTATTCTGCGATGACCATAGAAAGACAAGGGCTTTTGGTTCAGATGAACATTGTTGTGTGAAATGAATGAATGATTTTGAAAGGTGAATTAGTTGGAAGACCCACCAGGGCAGATGTTTCAAGGAGAGGCTAGAGATGGCTCATGGAAATCGATGAGCATCAACGTATTAGTAGATCATATCACAAATTGAAGAAAGACAAAAGCCGGATGGACAGGACTGGATTGGCAAAGCAGTAATCTACATTAGATAATAGATATTCTCATTCCCAGCATGAAATTTGACTTGTATGGATTCTGCGAACCCTCCATTGTCGATATCACCTGCATTTTTCATGAATTCCCTCGGCCAGGAGTCGGACCTGTCGCTTCTTCCACGTCACGTCGCAGACCTGTCTTGACAGTGACACCGTCTTTTGTCGGGGCAGCACCATGTCCTTGCTCCAGATCCGGAAGAGGAAGAATATCCATGCTGTTCTCAGCACCCATGAACTGGCTCTGCCCAATGTCCTCGATTCTGGACTCCTCGGCGAGAGTGCTCTCTTTACTATTGACTCGCCTGAAAACCCATGAGGATATGAACCGATCGCTTTCTCTGCTGTTTTCGGGAGTGGTGCAGAGGCAGGTACAGACGCGCGCGAAGAGAGGGCGTGTAAGGGCCAGGTTGGCGCAGATGGAAGCAACACATGGTTCAACGTATGACCAAAGAGGGCCGGAGTAGATGTTTGGAAAGGTAATATCACTGTTTTGAATCTGCTCGAAACTGACTATGCGGAGGATACTGACGATACAAACGCTATGGAAGAAAATATCGATTAGCATTTTCTCCAGTCCCTCGGGAGAGTTCCTACATCGATTGAGAGAATGCTCATGGGAAAGAGGGGCGCGTACAATCCTCCGAGGGAGAAAATAAATGTCAGAAGGATCTTCTTCTGCGTGTTCAACGTCATCTTCCAGATAAAAGGCATCGGCATGACCAGAATCAGCCAGTCCTCGGTGACGCTGATGGCTCCGACCACGACGAAGAAGTGTCGGCGGTCGTAACACTTGCCATGTATGGTTTTGTTGTAGAAGTATGCCGGTGGGATGCATTGCAGGACGTTGCCCGTCCACGCTGCCAGCAGCTAGCAGACGGTGAACGCTATAAGACAGTTACACATGATGGCAAATCGTCTGCCACCAAACAGCCGCTTGTAGAGGAGGATAATTGCCGTTTTCACGACGAACTGGCACAGGGACCACAGCTGCGCAGAGACGAAGGTTCAGTACAACTTGCTGGGGAGCAAAGTTGGACTCTATCGCCATTCATCACGTACCTTTTCAAACACAAAGGTCGACTGCAGGAAGTCAGTCCTCTTGCGTGTTTTCCTCTGCACCAGAGACAGGGATGACACCGTCAGGACTTCCCTCATTTCCGACTCAGTCAAAGTATTCTCATGTCTTCCCAGTCCATGGGCCGCGCCTGAAGGGCATCCGTCAGTCAGGGTGGGGAGGTCATGACTTGATACTTATCCTGGGACACATACCGAAAAAGTTACAGACGGCCATTCCGTAGCCGATAAAGATTGCAACTCCCATGATGTAGTCATCAACCTCCAAACCAGTCCTTGTCAGACGGCGAGCTGACATGCGCAGAGCGTAAACCAACGTCGACAAGACCATCAGCACGGTCGAGACGACAATGACGAGGTTGCGACGATACTCTGTCTCTTGCTCGGCCATGCTGTCTCGTGGAATTTACTTTGGATGTGAATCGGTTGGCATTTCGAGACACATTACCTAGCGTTTCGCATCAGATGTTGACGATGAAAGTGATCCGCTTGCCTGTGCCAAACATAAGGAAAGTAGACATTAATATGACTTGATTGAGACAGCATCAATGAGCTTCGAGGTACGGGTGGAATAGCCAAAGAGCTGCTCGGGAGAAAGCCGTCAGGACTTCTCAATCATCGGACGGAAATACTGCGTAGTTCCTCCCGCTGTTCTTGAACAGACTAACATCATCATTGCTGGAGAGCCAGCCCTAATGACAAAGAACACCGACACAGTGGTTCCAGGACACTCACGTCGCCCTCCTATATCGTAGGCTGGCTGTGAGACGGACAGAGAAGCCGAGGTGCGCCTCTTTGTTGGTTTGGTCTTATACGGAGAATTTTGAGCTTCAATATGAATGTCAAGAGCTTGAATAGGGAAGCAAGCTGAACTAGACCAGGTCATTTTATTTTGTAGACATTCTGGGTCTTTTCGTCACTGGCCGGACACATGACCAGCAGCGGTCTTCTTGAGAGATGGAGCATGCTCCGTCGCAAGCTCCTACAGATGTTGTATTCCTTTACGTCTGTGTCTGGGTTAAAAGCAGATTGGGATTGCCTCAGCAAGATTAAATGAACAGCCAAGTATATAATCCGATTGATCCAAGGTGTTCATTTGGTTTTTCTGCCTGTCTAACACGCGTCTCCAGTCTCCCGACAGCTGATTTCATGGCGGGGATTCATGGACCAGGAACCTTGGTTCCAACGGTAGCTTAAAGAGGACTCTTTCTTTGTTGTCGCCCACGACGCATGCGGCCAACCAACATAAACTGTCTTTGCAGCGGAACCTTCAATGTTCTCGACCGGACTGCGGACGCACACCCTAACATAGGTACCTCCCCCGCGGCCAAATTCATGATTTGAAGAACAGCTTGAAAGGTTGATTTCAACTGATGCAGTCTCTATATCCTTGTCAATGGACAAAGCACCTTCGTCTGCGCTTAGGTTTGCATTGGCTCGTTTCACGAATCTCCAACTATTGGGCAGTTGCAGTCATTGGTGTCACCCTCGAATCAATTTCGAGATCATGACTGTCAAAGCGCAGATGCTTTCTTTGTTCCCTGTAGGCTGAACATCCATCTGGGGCAAAAGCTGGTGAACAGAAGACCTAAAGCATGATAGGATCAATGATTGACGATATCGCGGTCATCCGGCCGCGCTACCTGATGCTCGAAGACGACGGATCATCTGCAAGGCACTCGCCTCGGTCTCGTTCCAATTGGATGCTGGATGATCGTCACACTACTCAACTCCTCGTTTCTGCAGAGAAACTGTCTGAGCCCCTGTACATAGGGGAGACTCTGGAAATTACTAGTAACGATTGGGCAGTAAGCTAACTTAGTTGTTTTTCCCCAGCAGGAGCTAGGATCAATATCGATATTAGCCAGGACGATCAATTAATTTCCCTGAATCTCGCTCGGCCACGGATAAGTTGCCCCAGAACAAGTGTTCTCCAAACCTTGCGCGTTCCAGCGAAGTTCTCATTCCGACCTTGTTGTTGGATCTGCTTGATATTCAGAGATTATCCTTCAAAGGATATTCTTTGCCTATTCAATCCCTGTCCCCGAGGACATTCGGGTCACATCGAATGGTCAAGTGTTGTTGTTCATTTCCGCTGTGATTTTGGGCCCAGACTCCATCCGCACTCAGCGGGCCAGAAGATTCTGCTGGGACAGACCATACAAGATCACCTTGTTGATTACTCGAATAGCAGAGGACTGATCCAAACATGACTGAAGCATCCAAGCAAGCGCAGAGTGTTGAGGCGTTGGCGAACCCCGCGACCCATGAACCTCATGCTGTCAGTCGAGAGGCGAACCTGGTACTTATTCCGCGTCCCAGTAACGACCCAAAGGATCCCTTAGTATGCATTCTGACTGTCATTCTCTTTGACTCTGGTGTAGTATTACATACTGACGGAATGGTAGAACTGGTCTGACCGGAAGAAATACATTATTTTGTCGATTCTCTGCCTGGCTTCGTTTTCAGGAGCCATTGCTCCTTTGTCTGGACAGTTGAACCTGGTCCAGCAGTCTCAGCTCTACCACAAGAACAAAATCCAGGAATCATATGCTGTAAGGCATCTTCCATTCTCATCTTTAGCAGTTATCAATCGGTTCTAACTTGCCGCCGCAGAATTCAGCTGCATTGGCCGGCATGGCGGCCGGCCCATTCTTCTTCGCACCGATCACTCATCTGCTGGGCCGAAGTTCCGTCATCTTCTGGTGCGTGTTATTCGCCATGGTTTGCCAGATCTGGGGTGCGGTCATGACGAAACCCGACGACTACATCGCCTTTGTAATATCGCGTCTCTTCTCTGGCTTCTTCGGTGCCGTTCCCACAGTGATCGGCCCGCGCATCATCATCGACCTGTTCTTCTTGCATCAACGTGGTCGTGCCTTGAATGTATTGCACATGGCCTTCCTGTTCGGCACAATTGCCGGACCTACCTTCTCGGCATTCATTTCTGCCAATGCTTTCTTCCCAGTCGAATTCTGGTGGACGGTCGGTCTTCTGGGGGCGACTGTGATTCTTGTGTTTCTGTTCCTCGAAGAAACCGGGTTTGACCGCGAGAATCCGGGAAACAACCCTGTTATTCCACAGTCATACCTTGCCAATCGCTTTGCGACTTTCTTCTTCGGCCAGAGCGTAGTGCAGCCTACAACCATGGCGAAGACGGTAAAGCCCATTCTTATAGTTTTCCTCCGTCCATCAGGAAATCACCAGCCTATCTGACCATCCTATCTATTTATTTAGATGAAAATTGCTGCAGCACCGTTTATCATCGGGTCTTGTCCCGTCACCGTCATCATGGGTCTCTTCACGTTGATTTCCTTCGGTTTCTACGTCGGCGTCAACGCGTTGACACCCGTCTGGCTGCAGAAGACCCCCGAAGAAGGCGGCTACGGATTCTCACTTAAGCAAAACGCCGCCTTCACTTTCTGCCACTGGATCGGCCTCCTCGTGGTCCAGTTTCTCGGCCACTACATCAACGACCGCATCCCACTCGGCCTCGCCAAACGCTGGAACGGCGGAGCGTGGAAGCCCGAATATCGTCTCCATGTGCTGTGGGTTCCGGCATTGATTCTCAACCCAATTGGATTGGGTATCTTCGGGGCTACTCTCCAGTACCATTTGCACTATATGGTGCTGGCTCTGGCGGTGTTCATTGTTACCGTCGGTTCGTTGGCAACGGTGCCCGTCACGGTCAACTATGTCGTCGAGTGCTTTACGCACTATCCTGCCGAGGCGGGGATCGTGATTGGCGCTTATCGGATCGTTTATGGCTTGACCATTACCTTCTACATCAATCCCTGGGTGGCGGCTGTGGGCACCGGCTGGGTGTATGGGATGATGGCGTTCTTTGCGATCTTTTCGTTCCTCTTTGTGATCCTGCTGATGTGGAAGGGTCATGCTATTCGGCAGATCCAGTTTGCGAGCGTGGCTTCAAGCGAGGAGGGCGAGAAGTTGGTCGATGGGGAGAGCGAGGATGAGAAGTCTGCGTAGACAGGTTATGCAAGGCGTTCTCGTTTGTGGTTTTCTTGGATATGGTCAGGTCAGTTGTCGCGCAGATATTCACTCTCCATAACCCGGAGTAGAATCTAATTGTTAGAGTGGAATGTCATCAATTGCAGCAGACACTTTGCTTGTATAAGCGTCTAAGCCTCGTCATTCTCCTTGAACCTTTATGGGTTCGAAGCAGGTAAACAGCCAGCAAAACCCAACAGGGCATTCATTTCCATTACAAGATGATCCAAAACTGACTTGAAGCTTCAGTCGAATACTATGTTGCTTATGTCTATGTTCGGCCGGGTCGGCAACTGCCGCCGGAACAGCGGCTTCTGCTCCTCTTTGCTGATATGATCTCTCCACTGCAAGGTCTGCCCAACAGGCGCATTGTTCGGCGACCGGTTCAAAGACGCCGAGAGGTTGTATGCAATTTCCTCTTCTTGGTCAGCATGACCTGGCAGTGATTGACTCATGCCCATAAACCAACAGCAGGTTCTGAACTCTAGATTGGCATCATTTAAAGCGGGCTTATCTCTGCTTATGAAGATCTTCAACACTTTCAACATCGACACTTACTATGTCTTTGACTCTGGTATCCGTCCTTTTTGGTCCATAACACTCCGGAATCTTGTCCGAATGCGATGAAGAATAAGTTATAGCCATTGTGCATTTGACAAGAGCAGTGCTTACTATATGACATCCTGCAATACAAAGCCGGAATATACAAACAAACAAAACTTCAAATATCAAGTGAAAAAACATGGATCCAGACCCCGAAGGTCAAAACCCTCCTTCGACTTCAACGGCGTTGCCATCAACGAAACAGACCACCAACATGGCCACGGGCACCAATTCCGCAGACGAAACACAATGCCATCTCCCCAATTGGCGAAAATATCTCATCCTCTTCATCGTCAGCTGGATGACTCTCGTAGTCACCTTCTCCAGCACGTCCCTGCTCCCTGCAGCGCCAGAGATTGCAGCCGAGTTCTCCACCACACCTGAGATCATCGACATCACCAATGCTGGCGTGTTAGTTGTAATGGGCTGTTCCTCGTTTATCTGGGGACCAATTAGCAATCTGGTTGGACGCAGGAATGCGTACAATGCCGCGATTTTCATACTTTGTGGTTGTACCGTGGGAGCGGCGCTGGCGATTGATATGCGCATGTTCACGCTCATGAGGGTTCTGGGTGGGTTTACGGGGACTTTCTTCATGGTTGCTGGGCAGACTATTTTGGCGGATATCTTTGAACCGGTGATTAATTGGTTACCTGGAGAGTCGACAAGCTCATCTAAGCGATATACTTTCTAGCTTGTGCGAGGAACCGCAGTAGGTTGTTTTATGGTTGGTTCTGTCAGTGGGCCTGCAATTGGTATGTTTTTCGAGAGCACCTTGTCGAAGGGCGAAAGCTCTCTTGATGCAATACGTATGCACTAACGGTCACTACTGTTTCCTAGGTCCATGTATCGGAGGCATCATTGTCACGTTCGCCCATTGGCGCATCATCTACTGGCTACAAGTTGCAATGACCGGGCTCGGCCTCGTTCTATCTCTCATCTTCGTCCCCGATATCCAAAAAGATCATCCGGTAAGATAGTCGATCACGATCACGAAGACTCCGACGCAGACTAGAAGAAAAAGCGCAGCCATGTCTCCATATCAGAGGTTTTATCGATGTTCAATCCCCTTCGAATCTTTCGCCAGCTTCTCTATCCCAACGTTCTCTTTGCTGTGAGTCACCGAACTATATTTCATGCTTTTTTTTCTAGATGGGCATCACTAACCTGGGTTGGCAGTACTTAACCTGCGGTCTTCTCTCTTTCTTCCAATACGCCATCCTAACCTCCGCCCGCTCCATCTTCAACCCGCGCTTCCACCTCACCACCGCCCTAGTCAGTGGTCTCTTCTACCTCGCTCCCGGGACGGGATTCTTCGTCGGGAGTGTCGTGGGCGGGAGACTCTCGGATCGAACCGTGCGACGATACATCAAGAAACGCAACGGCGTGCGCTTACCGCAGGACCGACTGAACAGTGGCCTGATCACGCTCTTTGGCGTGTTGCCCGTGTCCACGTTAATCTATGGCTGGACGCTAGAGGAAGAAGTAGGCGGGATGGCACTGCCGGTTGTGTGTGCTTTCTTCGCTGGCGTGGGCTTGATGGGTTCGTTTAACGGGTTGAATACTTATACGGCTGGTAAGTGGAAGATGTCTGTCCCCCTGTCCCTAAGTAGCGAACGCAACGGAAAGATGCAAATGGCTTAATCCTGAGTTGAATGACAAAAAAAAGAGGTCCTTCCACATAAGAGATCGGAAGTCATCAGCGGGAAATACATCGTTCAATATCTCTTCGGAGCGGCGAGCAGCGCGGCGATTGTGCCGATGATCAATACTATTGGGGTCGGGTTGACATTCACGATTAGTAAGTTCTGTTGAAGACGCCGGTTATATGTTCTAATTGAGGATAGGTACGATTTTTACGCTTACAGGCGGTATACTCATTTTGTTCATTACAAGATGGGGACTTGATATGCAACGGTGGGTGGAGCGAAAGCTCAACCTTGACGAGAAGCGTTAAAAAACCTGTCGATTTAGGCTGCTGTGCTTGGAGATACTCTCTGCATTTCTTGACATGAATTAAACGAGCTTGCATTACACTTGCATGTAGACATGGCTTTAGACTGAAACATATATAGATAGACATTGCATGTGTATAGAAGCTCTGCATTCCTCATTTATCAAGACACTATAACGTCGCAATTTCATACTGTACACGATCATACAGCTCTATTCTGTCCACAAAGATGGTGTAAGGTATGTATACAGCGAGTCAACATCATTCATGTAAGAATCAACCGGATGCGTCAACCCCAGATCAAAATCCGACTGCGCCAGAAAGTCTTGCATGTCGGTTCTAGAAATGCCATCGCCGTCGTAAACCCGCCAGATGCATTAGCCACGGAAGCGCGGGTAGCCCTTAAAGCAGGATCGAGATGATGGCCAGTATTCGCCAGATTCGCCAATGCGGCATCATGATGCTGTGCTTGCGTCAAAGAAGGGCTCGCAGCTGCAGAGGGCGTACAGCCCGGCCCGATTGCCGCAGCTGGGTTCCCCGTCCCGTTTCTTCCGGATCTATTTCTCTCGTCTAGGTAATTGTCAAGGCAGATCTTGATCTGTTCAACATTCTGGAAGAACTCCCATGCGGCGAGATTTCCATTGTCGCTCATCGTGCGCAAGACCTCCAAGGCTGTCTCGAAACCGGCCATATCGCTGGGTTTGCCGATCGGGACGAAGCTAGACATGGAGAGGATCATCGCAGACGAGAAGAGGTACTGCGCGTGGAAGTATCCGCACATCGGCAGCGAGCCGTTGATCCATTTCGATGATAATTGAGTGAGAGTGGCGTGCGGCATGGATACATGCTTCCCCTAAGGTCAAGACTGCCTGGGAGATGGTTTGTGGACCTCCATTGCTGTCTCTGGCTGCGAGCGTGTTCTTTTCGCTGAGCTTGATGAGCATGTGTAGCATTGTTGAGCGAGTCGCGAGAATGACACACTGGCGATGATCAGTGAGCTGGTCCGATACCAGGTTCCTTAAAATACTCACTTGATTGAAAGACAGATGAAGGGAAATGATATGTTTCTTGTTTGATTCCGGATCATTGGGATTGAGCTTGATATGTTCCGGAAGTGTTTCTACCCAGTTCTTCAACGCTTTCAGTAGCTTCTGCACTCGCTGCAGGAATGTTTCGTTATATTTCCGCAGGAATGTTTCGTTATATTTCCTGCTGTACAATTTTTCAATCGTCTCCCCGGCAATCCTGGACAGTTTAATGTTTGCAATCTGATAGTCGACATCGGAAAACTGCTCATCATGTAATTCACGAAGACTGATGGTCGACGGCATATCCACATGGATGTCCTCGTCAAGGATTTGCAGTGGAAGACCCATTATGGATCCCCACATGCGGTCGAAGATGTAGATTGTCCACCAGATGCGGACGCGATGTTGGCGTTCCACTGGATCGATCAGCTGGGACTCAGGAATATTGTGGTTGAGGCCGATGTTTAAGCTAATGCGCAATGCATTGCCGATCAGGATGTATGCTGAATGCCGCCGGTTGAGAAAGTATGAGAATAATGACTGCTCTTCCCAGTCAGTCTGTCTGAGCATAATCTAAAACCATGACTCAACTCACTAGCAACAGAAGCGTCTCCAGATGAGTGATGCTCGTTCGCTCTGGCAGAATCTGAACTAAACTCAAGGCACGCGCAAAGTACGATGTGCCCGGCACCTTCGACCCAGGAGACGGTTGCGCTCTGACTGTATAAGCTTCTCCAAACGCAAACAGGGCGAAGAATTTGCCCTTGTTAACAGGACAATGAAAGCTTCTCGTTCAATAAATTTCTTCCAGTTTCTCGAGCGTCGATTTGTGCAAGAACATATGATCAAGACGGCCAATCCGATGCAGAGCAATCTTGACCAGAAGCCGAGCCTGTTGCAAACTCGGCCATTGCACATCGACTTCATTCGCAGCTGCCAGTGTCTCTTCTTTGACATACTGCGTCCGCGGAATATGAGCCGCCGCAGGGCTGCCCGTCAGGAAGCGGCGGAAGCGAGTCGCAAAGGCAGTACAAACTGCTTCTCCGATGAATATCGGCGGTGCGGACGGATCATATGGATAGAACCAGGCCCGGTCGCCGATCAACGGATTCCTGACGCTTGCGTTGGTTTCATCGGAGATGTCTGCTGGTCGCGCGGCGGCCGTGGCATTCTCAGTGTTATTTACTTCGGCTGCAGGGGCCGAAGGTCCAGATTGTTCCTTTAAGCGGCGGTTTTCTGCGAGCAACGATTGAATATAGCTAGGATATTGTCAGAATGATGCTTCTTACGATGTCTCATCTTTATCGCAGACATCTCGCTCACTCTCACTTTTCGATCGCGCGTGGCATAGCGGCATTCATCTGCGCAACCAACCTGTTGGCATTTGGCGCAGGGTTGGTCGCCAGAGCACTTGATCTTATGCACATGGCATCTTTGGCAGCTGCGAGGTTATGTGAATAAGTGCTCTCTATACAACTATGAGTTGCATTGATCAATGACAGGACTTACGCGATGAACTTCTTCTGTCGCTTCGGCGATTCACTGGGTACTTCGGAAACTTCCAAGCGTCGTTTTGGCACCATGAGGGACGAGAATCAATTCCTTGTATACAGACACAATGAATGATGACCCTTCAACCTATCCGTATGTGACCGGTATTTGATGATGAAGGGTAGTACTATGCATTCAGAGAGAATGCAGTGACCAGGTCGGCCAGTTTTCGCCGATGCCCAAGCCTGGACTTCGGGCAGGTTGCCCCGATGGCCGAACCAATATTTCGATGCACTTATCGACTGGCATGCGCTGCCACAAGTGAATCAATCGGATGGCCCGTCCTCCATTAACCAGCTTCGATTCCATTTCCATGTGTGTGGAATCGAATACAATTCATCTTTGATCCCATGGCGTGCATGCCAATTCTATTCACCCCGACGCCCAGCCGAAGGAGACATATAAATACTAACTGCTCTTCTTCCCGTCCCGTCTGATCGACATGATGTTGCTATGGACCATGATGGGCACATATAGCGGCTCATCATGGCTCCTAGGTCAAATCCATAAACCATTCTGGCTCCTCTATACAACGTTCAAGGATACCGATTTTGTCGTCCTGAGCATCGTGCTGGGATCTCGTGGCTCCCCATGGGCAATCTATTTACATCCAGACATCTTTATGCCCAAGTATCCCAAGTTAATCTGAGGCGACAAGAGCAGATAACACCACACAAATTAATGATGAGCATTGGCATCCAGGACTATAGAAGTCTTACAGTGTGCTTGCCATGGAATTCTATATGCCATACGCTAAGAAGGACCTGACACGATATATTTTCCAATGGCCATAAGTACCTTTCCAGAAAAGATGTCTCAGGTATTAAGCCCAAAATGTGGTAGTGCGACTTCTATGGTGATAGCCACAGAACCGACGCTTGCGTCTGTCTTAAGTATATTTGGTAAGATAAACTGCAGTCATAAGGACGTCACTGGATACCTGCTAATCTTTTTATAGAATAAGGCGCGAAAGCTCCAAATCGACCAGGAGGAGCTACTCCACAAGCGGAAGAAGCTGGTAATCGCAGCAACACGATGGGTCTGAAGATGTTGCTGTCATCAATAAGCCAAAACTCGTAACCACGAACAATACGGCCAACTACTAAAAGAAGACCAGCAAATTGGCCTCAGAGCTTCACGGCAAGTTGCACCTTTCACCAAAACGGGTGGCGGCGAGCGAGGAGGGATATGACTAGATTGCTGTCGACGGCAACACCCAGAATGAAGTAGTAGTTATAATCAGGAATACGAATTCCATGGGAGTACCGGTTTTCATGGTCGAATCCGAACCGCTGGGACTGGATTATCCTCGATTGCCAATTGTATCAGTCTGAATTGTGCCACCGCCATCAATAAAACTCTTCTCGCGTTGCATCGCTAGGTGACTGCTGATAATGTTGCCGCGAACTGCTCAGATCACAAGGGCCATGACTTGCTCCCATATGCACCTGAACAGGGACTCACATCATTTGTGGAGATACTGTTAATGTTAAACCAGGACGATCTTCAGGCAAATTCCAAGGACTCCAATGGTCGAGTGCCTCTATCCTATGCAGCTGAGAATGGTGCCAAAACGATAGTCAAGCTGTTCCTGGATAAATACCACGAATATATTACCATTCACATGGATTGTCATCCCAAAGGCCCAGTGAAGGCGCAAGGCACAACAAATTCTGAACATTTCATTCCCTCATTCCATGATTATAGCTTTGATTCTTCAACTAGA
Organism: Evansstolkia leycettana; assembly: GCA_000787455.1. Taxonomy (NCBI): domain Eukaryota; kingdom Fungi; phylum Ascomycota; class Eurotiomycetes; order Eurotiales; family Aspergillaceae; genus Evansstolkia; species Evansstolkia leycettana. The sequence goes on along the minus strand of JSYV01000225.1, from coordinate 5,912 downwards.
ACTTTGCAAGCTATTTAACAACCGTACAGAAAGTGATAATAGAGGATTCGAAGTTCCAAATCATGAACAATTCATCCCACAGGGCAACGTTTGTTTTCCAGCATTATGATAGATGTAAGATAAGTGGACGGGGAGATAGACTGTCCTTCAATAGCTTAGATTCAGTTGACTCCCATTCTACAATTGATAGCAAGATGATGCAGGGATTAAGGGTCGATCCAAGAAAGATGTTGGTACGCTGTATGCATGAGAGCACGATCCTCACCCAGCCGGGTCATGGCATGAATTGCAAGCGATGAACCAATTAGTAGGGTAGTATTTAGCCAGAAGCAACTGGGATAAATGTTATCATTAATTATTATTACACCGGACTCTCTGCTTGGACTCCAGTGCTTCCCGGTCAGTTGTAATCCTGACAAAATGGGAAGGTGACAATAGATCCTCGACATTCAGACCCATCGATGATGGCAGATGAAGTGCCCACTCTTTTCAAGAACCAGGCTTCATAGAGCTTGGTTTCCACGTAGCAGGAGTCAAATCTGTCTATTGATGGCATCTCAACGTGTGCATGCGGCACTTCATCCCCGCGACACGGTGTTTCTTGGAAGATCTTCACTGACAATCCTTCGGCAATAATGCTTGGGACTGGTAGTTGCCCAGTAATGTTCACTCATCCCAACCTTGAACCTTTAGTCGGGTGGCAAGATGAAGATATCGAGAAAACTCCGAAACAATCCCACTGGCAACTAGAGTTCAGGAATGTGCATTATCCTACAAATTCCCGGTGGAGAGGACACCATACTTGGAAGTATTTTTTGAGTACAGATTGTCGAGATTAGATGCGGTCGGTGGAACGTACTCATGACCCAGAAGAGTCGGTAAATTTCGTCGATCTTTGCCCAGAGATACATTGTCATTCAATGATCGTCAGTTTTGCCGCTAAATGCGAGACTGGTGCTTTCGCAGCAGGTGAAGCATAATCGATCAAATCCTGAGGTGAGAATTGATTATATGTATGAGTCGTAACTTTCCCTTCACAGAAGGGACCATCGGTAGTAATGGTTAAATGTGCACGAAAGTCATACAGCTAATGCTGTGAGTGTATCTGGAGAAACTGCGAGGATTTCTTTCATTGGAGGAGATATTCAATGCTATAGATCTTCTGATTGCTGCTTCCTTGTGTCAAACTGCTCCCACTTCCTCGCACAGTACATACAACGCGGGGGCGTATTGCTGTCGACTAATCCCTGGTGTCATGATCCAGGCCAAATCGTGGAGCATGGTTTGTGAAGATTTCAACACACACAAGCCACGCGCGTTGTGACGAGGGGTCCTTTCTCGACATCTCTTGTAGCCAACCCACAGCCTTGTGGAATTGCCTCAACACTACCACAGTTCTGTCGGTCCTAGGTTTGGTAATGGAGAACAGTTCGATCAAAAGTACTGCCGCGGCCTGCATGAGGTAATGTAATATGCATTACCACGGGGCGAACCCATAGAGCCACGTAGCTTCCGGCTGGTCAGGCAACAGATTGAGCGTTGCGCAAGCCGAGTTTACACACATTGCAGCTATCTGCTCACAGAATTCTCCAGGAGCCACAGAACCTGGAGCCTGCGGAGTCAATCGGCGAAGGCAAGGCTGAGAAAGAATGATCTTAGTGCTGTAAAAGCGGAATGCTAAGTTACGATTGAGCCTACGGAATGGCTGGCCTTCCTGGATCTCTGTGAACTGGAACGCTGCAGGGAGTCGCGAAAGCCAAGTGTCGACCCTTTTATGCACGCTAGAAATGATTGCTTCGATTTCAACCCAAGGCTTCCTGGCAGCCCCTGGAGCGTATAGTCGTCGTCTCTCGCATAATCAACGTCAGATCGACAGAGTAGAAAAAATAGAGTGAAACGTTCGGCGAGGGATATTCGACAGCGCTGGACGCGGCTTGTTCAACCTGTTTTCCCTTGCTTGCTCCCTTGGGGGCCGACACCAAGGAGGACGGGCTCGGTATATTTTCCATGAACGGCTTCCCCGATCCTTTGGATGAAAGCCTATCAACGAATGCAATCCTCGCGTCATGGTCTGTAATCATCTGAGCAACCCTTTCATCCCAAAAGTCTTCTTCCTTGAATGGTACGGAGAGTGGCGTTGTGCAGAATTCGTCACTGGTGCTCGTCGGTCGGCCGGTCATCGAGGAGAGCATGGCGTCCAAAGCGTACAGTGCCCACCACACTCGATAACGTACTTCTTTTGAGATGTGCATTATACTGTTGCTCCCGCTCCGTAAATTCAGACCCATTGTCACAGCCGAGCGAACTGAAATCCCACAGATTCTCCAGGATCTATGTCGGAGAGCGGAGTCAGCTGTTGCGTGCATTGACAATGGCATGACTGGCAGTACAAGTAGAGGTTGCTTGGTCTAATCCTACGTACCTGTTGATTTGCCCAATAGATAGGAGATAGAACGATGTTAGTCCTTCAACTTGGACTTGTTGCAGATTGGGGTGATCCAGCAACGTGCTATCGTTCATGCTTAGCTTCCAGGCGCGTGCAAAGTAGATGAGATGGTCACCATCGTTATCTTCGGGATGTTCCTGCAAAATGTGCGAATATCGACAAGCAACCGCAAAGACAAGATTGAGTATTGCCAACCATCTTTTGCCGGGTCGCACGAATGGGGTCGAGTAGAAGGACTTGTGCTGGCCCATGAATGTCACTTTACCAATGATGGGAAAGGACGGATGTACGAGTTGAAAATACCTGTCCACGAGCCTGTCGGCAACCGCTTGAGGCGGTCTTTCGAAAGTGTCCACGTCGTCAATCACTGTGAATTCGGCATCGTCGAGAAAGTAAGCCATAGAGGAGACCGAGAAGCGATCTCCTTGGTCTTTAGCCTGGTTGGAAGTAATGGGCGCCGAAACAGGAAGGTCTTGCTCCAGCTCTCTCTTCAGTCGGTATAACCAAGCCAGTTCGGAGTGCTCGCCGACGAATCCAATGGCTTGCACTTTCTCGTCACGATTAAAGTCTTCTTCGGTATAATCTATTGCGCCCAGTGATGATGCTAGAACAGTGTTGACCGAAACCGGACTATGTGTAGTGTCGACCGCTCCCGAAAAAAATGAAGATGCCGTGACATGGGGACTGAGAAGACTATCAGCGTCGCGCTTGTGCTGGACATTCAAGGTCAGAAAAGAACATAATAGTAGAGGGTCAGTCAATGCTGCTCACTTCGTTCATGACACGCTCGACATGTTGCATGGACTGGGCATCTAGACTCGGAGAGATTTCTCGCAGTAACGACTCGTAAGCTTGCACTTGGTTTGTCAAGTCGTTGAGCAATCTGCCGGGCCACGATTAGTCCTATTGAAATATGGCTGAAGGTATTTCACAAACGGACTTGGCCATCTTCTCCCGTTTCCGATCGCCGTACGAGCAACGGATGTCAGCCTCCTGGCATCTCTGACATGTTGGACGATGGCCTGAACATTTGGCCTTCTGCTCGCGACAGTTCTCGCAAGCTCGACTAACTCTCCCACTACTAATCCAGTTACTTGGATTCGCAGTTCGGGGAATAGGAACTTTGAAATTCAACGACCGCTCACCCGTGGAGATGCGAGGCGCGGGGTCATCAGCACGACCAGAAATCCCGTCAACCGCGACTTGCGGTCTTAATGGGGGAAGGGAATAACCAGGCAATGTCTGCTCTCGCGATCCCGAAGAGTCATTACTCCCCTGATGATCGGCAGGCCCAAGTCTAGCAAATGAAGAAGGGATATAGGGGCGACTGGGATCACTCATTGTTCAGGAATGAGTAACCCTGCGGACTCTCCTATGTTGATCCTCGGAGTAGTGGGCTGCTGAGACACGCTAGCTCAAGCATGACGGAGCGAAAATGGAAACGTGTGATTTAAACAGCAAAAAAGGCTTCTATACCCTTTCTGACACCGTAACAATATTTTTCTCTTTTTGATCAAAGCGTGCTGGTTGGGAGAGATTCTTCTATGCCGATCTGGCCATTCGGCGTGGTAGGCTGGGAAAGACTGATGTGGTTTTGCCACACCGGGGAGGAATATCGATCAGCCTTTCCTCCCTGGGAAGTAGTTCAGTAGTGCAGGAGTAGTGGAAAGAGGTCCAGAGGAGCGGGCGAGAGACCCCTGCGCTATCGACAAAACTAGAGAGCCGCGCTTGTTGTTGCTTTTGATCAGGAAACAGGTTTCCCTTGGTTGCTGTCCTTCAACCTTTTCCCTTTTTCTTCGTTAATCAATTGTTCCGAGGCACTGTTATTCCTTCCTTCGACTCCCGTTGTCGTGTCTTTGGCGGTATTCGAGCCTAGACATTCCCATAGACATGCGAACCTGATGAGACTAGTTGATGGAAGAAGGCTGTAGGGCTTCTGCTGGCACATAGGCAGGCGACCCCTTGTAATACCAACCAACCGCCGCACATCGTCGCGAACGGGACGGAGAGTCTGCGCATGTTAGCCCATTAACACAGGCTTGGACGAACAGAGCAATTTCTTCATGGAGTTCCTCAATTCTGTGCTTCAGGTCGTTGGCTGCTCTGGAGTTCATGGACGGTGTTGAGTGCCCATTGTGTCAAGACGACTACACGACTCCTTCCATTCCCTCTTTTCTGTTTCGTTCATGGTTCAGGTGACGATGGTCATATTCTGGATCATAACACATTAACGATTCCTGTACCCCAAAGGATATCGTCAATTGCGCCGAAGGGGGCGCGTCTCATGCTGCACGCGTCCTCGGAGACCTCGTAATAGAGAGAGACGCTGACGAGCCACTGCTTCGCACCATAGTCTTTGAATCCGGCTTTTGCTAATCACAAGACAGATTATGTCTTGACCAAATCCGACGTTGCATCGCCACTCGTTCACTTGCTCTCAAGTCGTCTCTCATTCCGTGATCTTCTGTCTCAGCCTGGTATATCGACGTCGCGATCTCGACCCATTCTCCACCAAGAACCTCGCTCAACAGAGTCGGCCACTTCCGAGTTTGGATCGAGCAATCCGGCGATTGTTACAGACAATCGACAAACTATTGAGCACGCCAGATCATGAAGCTTATTCTGTCATCAACTAGCCAACCGCCATGAACAGACCCGAGCCTAGAGTTATTTGGGATGGAAAAAGTACGGAAATTCTGACCCCGTCCCGATTCGAATCAGCAAAAAGTATACCTTACGAGCCTCTCTTGCTGTATGGATGACAATGCAGGGCTTCGTCACATCCCGACCGCTTGAGAATGGTGTGTCGGCATAGGATGACACTACGAGCATCATCGTGATCGGTAAGGACGTCATGTGACACTGATTTTATTCATACAGCAGCAGGCCGTTGAACTGGTGCCGTTTTTCTCCGATTAGCCGAGCGGAGGAAATCGTAGTACCCATCTGTGGATTGTTCGATCTTCGGCCAGTGAGTCAGTGCGTTCTAGTCAAACGGAATATTGCGTCGTCGACTGAGGAGGGGACAGAAGGACAGTGGAGGGAATGGGATAAGCATTAAAGCAAATGGGAAAAAGGGAGCTTAGGAGATGGCCGAGGAGTGGTCAAAAACGGAATCAGCATTGAGCCGACAGATGGATGATGTAACGCAAAGAATGTCCCCGCAAGATACTGCTGTCCCTGGGCCCAGGAAGCACTTCGATGACTGGATATGCTACATGCTGTAACACATGTTTAATAATCCAGAATTGTTGCTTATCTGTGAGTGCGCTGCCCCTGTCGCAAGAAGCGTCGACAACAATGCGGGGATGAGGAAGAAAACAGTCAAAAGCACTCAAACAGAGCAACAAGAAAAGAGAAAAACATTTTGAAGCTGGGATGTCCTGAACTTTATCCATCAAACGCATGAGATAATGTTGAGGAAGTTGTTAAGATGGCGTGCTTCACAATGTCAGGTGGTAGTAAA
>JSYV01000224.1:0-14561 GCA_000787455.1 Evansstolkia leycettana | reverse complement strand
GCCCAGTCCTTCACAAGGTCCGGTGGATCTTATGGATATTCTGTTAACAAGGAGGGTGTAGAGGGCCAAAGCCTTTTATTATCTAACTAGTAGATACATACTGAAAGGATTCGCTGGGAGGAGAAAGAAAGAGGTCCTACGCGCTGATAGACGCGACTATCAACTATCATGGTCACGTGGCCAAGCATATCGAACCAATCAGCGGAGGCGAAGGCGAAGCCGAGTAATCTACGGGCGTAGCCCGCGACACAATGAAACCAGCTTTTGAATGGGCATGATATCTACAGTAAAGGTTACTGGATCCGAACACTTTACCAGCTGTATTAAGGCTCTACCACTTATAATTATCTTTACTGACAAGTAATACCAATCTATGTAGCATCAACATATCCAATATAATTAGGCAATAAGAATAAGCAAAAGTGGATAAACCAATGATAAGGTAGATTATAGATATACTCTAGTTAAAAGAGGTGTCCAATAAGCATACAGCAGTATATACGATTGAGAGATATTGCCTATTAATCCTTGATGACCATCGTAGCCATTTGTTTCTCTATGAATGTGAAGCATTGCATAGTAACTAGATCAACACTTCGTAGAGAAACGTCGACCGAGGGCGTCTCGGAGCCTTTTTCTCTATTTATGGTGGATATAGACAGTGAAAAACGCTAAATTGCTCCGACCATACAATGATCATTTCAGCATTTCAAACTTCAGACGAGCTATTAAGAGTCAACATATAAAACGATTACCAAGTCCATGTACCTATCACTAAACCATACCTCCTACTGGAGATCCATGGATGTCCAGTCCCGTATGCAGTGCACAGACCACAACCGCATTTCCTGTTTAGGATTTTTTCTGGGGAAGCTCTCTATCACGTGATGTAATCTTTTGACCGCCTTCCGCTTACAGAATAGCTATCGATCGATTGATTTATCTACGGAGCATCTCCCCCATCTCGCAGAACACCACCATCCATCACGGATAGCCAAAGTCATTGAGATGCATAAGACCCGCTACATGAAATTCGGAGCCTAGACGATGGCTCACAAGGGCCCCGTCAAGCGCTCGCACCTGAGGCAGGTCAGCGCAGCCAGTTTGGACTCTCTCGCGACCTCTCGAACCTCCCAGCATGACTTGGGACAAACACCGAACGGGAAGTCCACCCGCGTATCTCAGAATGGCTTGACCAAACAACAATGTTCTCTTTGGGTTCATGATGAAACATTTTCGCGCGAGGAGATTCTCTTCAATCCGGCAGCCTTTGGCGAGAATTGCGTCCGAACGGGCGATGTCATTGAGATACTGCCCATACGGACACCCGGAGATACTGTCCATTCTCAGTCGAAACCAGATCACGCAACGAGATCTGTTCGTGATAGTCACACAGAGTCATCCTTATTACTCAAGGCGGGGACTAACTCCAAGTTCAAGACCCCACTGCAGAGCAGATGCCTCTTTGTGGTCAAGCCTCTCCCGCAAGACATCAAATCCCGACACCCAAAGCTGGAGGTGTCGGTGACCAGCAGTATTGCCAATATATTCGGCTTCAAAAATAGAACTCAGGTTCAGATATCGGTTGTGGAGCGTCCGCAATGCTCTGCCTCGCATGTGGAGATCTCGTTCCGCGATCAGTTTCTGGTCCGATCCGATATGTGGAGACTGGTCATGTCAGATCTGGTGGACAAGGTCATCTATAAAGGCCAGAAGATACTGTTCATGGGAACTATCAAAGCAACCGTAAAAAACATCTTCATCCGAGGGAAAAAGGTCCTGTCCGGATATTTTTCCCCAGACACTATCCCGGTGTTCCGCAGCGAATCAGCCAAGTACGTCCTCTTCATCCAAATGTCTAGAGAGATGTGGGATTTCGACTCGGAGGGAACAGGAGACATTCTCTTCAGCAGAGTAATTAACGGCTTTCTTCCGGAACTGTTCAAGCGATGGGCAAATATCGATGCCAAACATTTGGTCACCATTGTTCTTTTTACGAGAGTAGAGTACGAGGCATCTGCAAGTCATGGACCTTCTGCTCTGAGTGTGGAGAACCTGAAGAATATCAGTAGCCCGAATCATGTTCCTTCGCGAGATTTCTATCGAGTCGTCGTCAATGATATGGCAAGCGGGAATTGGACCACCATCTTGGACGAGCTGAAGAAAGACTTCAGGACTTTCCTGAGGGATGTTTCAATCTTGAAGGTTGATGAGGCAGGAACCCCTACTGCCAGTGAAGCCAATACCGCCGCGAAGGCAAATACAGCGACCATTGCCGGCCGGCCAACCACTGCACTACGCGGCAATATCCTGGAGGCCATTCACCTGGCATCCGCTCACTTGGCATTTGACCACATTGACCGCGATATGGTCCACACAGGCACTTCAATCATTGTCATCACACCGGGTAGTGGCGTGTTCGAAGTTTCATACGAGTCCCTAGCATCAACGACAGAGGCCCTCACAAATCGTGGCATCGCGATCGATCTTGTGTGCCTCAGCCCTATGCCTCTGCACTCCGTTCCTCTCTTCAAATATCAAGAACCTTCCCAACGAACGTCTACTTCTACCGTCGTTGGATTCCAAAGTGATGGCTTTTCACCGGAGATTCATCAGGCTCCTGCTAGCTTCACCAGCAGGGCATCTCACCTCTCCTCTGGCTCTGGCGTGTTCGACTCGGTATCTCGTCCAGTGTCCAGAGAAAAGGGTCCTCACAAGCCTAATGAATGGAACTATGGCATCCCCCACTGGCTTGATATCTCCTACTGGAATCCGGAGACCTACAGGGAGTCGCGAAGAATACAGAAAAAAGATCCCAATGCGCCACTCCCATTCACAGTCACTAAGCAGTCAAAGCTATTTGTACCGAGGGTGCGAATGTATGAAATACAAATGATGGGAGTTATGGAAAGCGAACAATGCAATATCTCAATACCCTACCTCTCGGAGGGGGGCGTTGTCCCCACGACACCAAATCTCGGATTCGGCCCGCATCCCAACAGCCCCATCACTTTCAAGTCACCGTTCAAGCACGGTTCGTCTTATAAACCTCCGCTGAGTGACAGTTTACGACCAGAGCCCTTTCTCCAGAACTTCTCGCATTCCAAGGATGTCATGCTCCCCAACCAGAGAAGGTCGCTCAAGTCGGTACTTGCTTGGATGGACCGGTATGATGAGGCAGTTTTTCAGCCGGTCCCGAAGCCGCGGCCGGCTAAAAAGTCATTGAGAACCAAGAGATTAAATGAACCTGACCTTCAAGTCTCTGGTGTGCACGAGCGGATTTCTGCTAGATCAATTTCGACGCTACGAGAACACGAAGATCAGCTGAATGGGAGAGCTCCATCTTCTCGCGCCAGTCCCCGAGTGGTCGACACGCCGTTGTCGGTCCCCAAGAGTCCGGTCTCAGCGAAAAATGTCACTTCAAAGAAACCGGCTCTGAAGATCACACCAGCAGCACCACGCTCGAAGATATCTCGTACCATAAGCTTTGCTCTCCTTGGCCTCGGCTCTACTCCACCAAGAGCCCAAGCAAGCACGGAGGTCAAAATAGAGCATGCAAGCGCACTGCCTATTATGAATCAGAAGACTTCCGCTGGCGTCGTTTCCGACAAGAGCGTAGACTCTCTCGCCCCCTCTGACACCGGCTCTACGTCGACCGTCGTTGACTTGTCATCTCAACCTGATACGCCTCAGAAGCCCGCCACCGAACCTGCCATTACGCCGTCAAGGCCGATCTCTATCAAAGTCCCACCGAGAAAAGTGGTAGAAGATCCCGACGAGCCTGAGCGCTCGGGAATCGAAGAATCCTTTTCGACAACAACCGATGCTCCCTTCGCTGATGAGCCGCGTAGAGGCAGCCAAGCGCAGAAACCAGGGCCCAGGTTCGAAATGACAGTCAACGCGAATCTGCGAGATGCAGGCTCGAAGGATCTTGCGAGCAAGGCGTTAGCCCCCTGGGTGCGGTCCATCAACCCCTGTAACACTCCCAAGCAAGTCATTCGCGATGCCAGTTGGTTCGGCCGCTGGCAACACGCATATCCGAGACCACCTCATGTCGCTTTGGTCAAGTGGAAAAGTCTGAAATCACCTGCCGTTTTACCGTTGACAACAGAAGAATTCCCGACAACTAATGAACTCGCTTCTGATTATCTCCAGACTCCGTACCGAGTCTTTCCAAATGATGACTCGGAAGGCCTCGAGGCCCCCAAGACCAGAGATATGCTTCTGCGAGAGATGATATCTTTGCGCCTTGCGCACGGTTTCCAGATCGTAGTCGGGAGAAAAGTGGCCGAGGTGTCTGGGCACTACACCCTTGAATCGATGAATGTATTTGATGGTGGCGGACTGGAAAGGGATGGGGCGACAATTTTCCTCTCAAAGGGAAACGCTATCCATCGTCTTGTGTGCGTCGATGGCGGCGAGATTGAGGTCACAAGATATACGCATCGGAGTTCGGCTGCTTACATGTCTGAGAAGAAGGATGATTTCACGCTTTATACCCCTGCCATGCGCACAATCCTGAATCCTGAATACGAGATCAAGAACATCCGAATGGAGTCCACTAGCGAGGAATACAATTGGAACCTTGCCGACAATTACATTGCGGGTCACTGGGACTACCTGCAAAATGCGGCGCAACAGCTTCAGTTCTGGCGAGTCCGTTATGTGCTGATTCCGCTGCCACTTCATGCCAGTGCTCGACGCCATCTGCAGTCCTTTAGCGAAGACAACGAGGAAGAGATTCATCTCCTTGGGATCAGTCAGCTTACACACATATGGCAGCGGCACAAGTACATCCCGCCCGAGGAGAAGAGGTTTGAATCAACGTCCAATAAAAAGAGGGATATGAATCCTCTCAACATCATGTACCAAACCAGGAACCCCTCCGAAGTCGTTGCAGCCGAGTTGGACAGAATTCTGCTTACAGATCCCGGGCTGGATAATCCACCTGCCCAGCTGTTGCCAGAATCGGAGCTTCTTGAGAGATCAAGCGTCAATTTGTCACAGCTGGCGCAGATTATTCAGGGCGAAAAAGGAGTCCGAATGATGGATCGAAGGTGGCATTGGCGATTGCACTACAATTGCTTCATTGGCGCTGAATTCACTACCTGGCTGTTGCAGAATTTCCGTGACATCGACACTCGTGAGGAGGCAGTGGAGTTCGGCAACGAGCTTCTTAAGCATGGACTCTTCCAGCATGTGGAAAAAAGACATAACTTCCGCGATGGAAACTACTTCTATCAGATTTCAAGTGAATACCGCTCCAATCGACCGGAGTCCCGCAGTGGCTGGTTTCCTCAAAAGCGACAAGATAAATCTGTCCCGTCAACACCAGCCGGGGAGCGACCCAGAGACTCGCCAAAGAGTGGACATGCCCGATCTGAGAGCACCGATTTCCACCCATTGCCACTTCTGGATACGCCTTCGAAGACGAAGAACAAAGTCGCCATCATGTTGTCCAAATCGATGAAGCTCGATGTCGATCCGAGAAAACGGTCGAACCGACCTGAGGTTGTTGATCTGCACTACGACCGGTTGCATAACCCGGAGAATTGCTTTCACATTGAGCTTAGCTGGATGAACACGACGCCGAAGCTCATCGAAGATGCCGTTATTTCATGGGCGTCTACCGCAGAGAAATTTGGCCTGAAACTGGTGCAAGTGCCTATAGGAGAGGTGTGCGCCATCAGCAAAACCCAGCCATTCCGAAAACCTTATCGGATCAAGCTCAAAGTGCCACCACCACAAGGACCAGCACCTGCTATGTACAATGCCACCTCGTTCTCGCAACCCGGACCTCCTGACCAACATTACTACCAGAAAGCGATCCTGCGGAAATTTCATTTTGTCCTCGATTTCGAGGCGCAGTCCGCTTTCCCGCCCGACGTGGAAGTGTCATACTCTTGGGGCAAGCCGGATTACCGCTATCCGCAGTACATTCATCGATCAGGAAGCTGCCTAGTCCAAATCACAGACGAAGGGGACTTTCTTCTTCTCGCCAATCGACTAGTTAGCACTCGAAGTGTTGCCAGCCGAGATCAGGCCAAGTACGAACGAATGGATCGTCCTGAACAATACCGGCCACGCGCGGGGACCTATGATCCATTGGATCGTGCTTCTCCGCGACTGTCGCCTCTGCTTCGACCAGCCCTCGACGGCAACAGTTCCGCGAGTTCCCAAGGACAGCAGAACATTGATGCCGCAAACCTCTACAGCGCCCCCGAAGTTATTCTGAACCAATTACTGGAGTTCTGTAACGACCCTGCTCGACTGGAACAGTTCTACAGCGAATCGCATGTCCGGCCTGTATCGACCAAGGTAGGCCCTGTCACTGCGCCGTTGATGGACGCGTCGATACCGTCTCTGGAGCTTCCGGCTAGCTTGGTGAGCCATCATATCTCGCCGCCTCTGACGCTGGGTTCGAGGATCTCTCATGATGGAGTGTCATATGGAGAGACGAGACCGGGGCCCAGGAATGACGCGAGTAGCTATAAAGGCAGCCCTCGCAGTGGCCCGCTGCGTCCTGTGGGCTGAGTCAGCGTTGATATAGTGTTCTTTTCAGATGGGTGCTTTGACCCAGGGGACTCCCTTTCACCTGTCATAGCTGCCTTGACCCGTGCGACGACCCTGAGGGGATACGTTGGGTTAAAAAAATATGACCATCATAAGATGTATCATAGGCATATCGACTTGGGACCTCGTGACCCTTTTCTTGTATAGTAATGTATGATGAATGGCCTCTCATTGCATGTGGAATGAATCAAGCGCAAATCAATGAGCTACATCTTGTCTCGTAAGATTCTTGGATACATGTACTCCGTACCTAACAACGATACGCTTCCACCCGGTCAATCCATCACGAGCAGAATGTCGGAGAAACGCATCTCTCAGGAGTCAGTCGATCTGATAAGAGAACCCACATGGCCTACTGGGTAGTAGATTCTTATTGTACCGACAATCAATTTCCCGGGGTTGAAGTCGTGGAGAAATTCAGGCTGAATTCAGGCACATTTCCTGTCTCGCGATTGGCAGACTATCAACACGGCGGAATAACGAACGCATCAATCGCCGGCCTCGGCAAGCAATTGCCTCTGCTTTTAGTGAGTCGATAAACTGCCAATTTTCTGTCTGACAAACTAACAGCTTCTAGCCCTGGAGGGGCAATTCATGGAGCTGCCCCGCCGTGAGCTCTCCAAATCGATGCATCTCGAATCTCATTTCGAGGTCCATGCCGGGATTACGGCCCGCTTCGAGCGAGCTGCTCGATTAGAGCTCCAAACAAAAACACGGTGATGTCCCTGTTGAGGTTTCGTTCTATCTCCTTTTTACTCCTTTCAATCCATTGTCTCCGTTCTTCTCACGTTGCGAGTTGGATACTTGCGAGGAGTCGGCAATTGCGGTTCTTGAAGTGATTGAGACCGACCGGTGAATAACCTTCAAAGTATTATTTCCGACACTAATAGACTGAGCTTCAACGATTCGTTTTTCTTGTACGACAAGATGAAGTTCACGGATGGAATGTGGTGCCTGCGAGTAAGTCAGTCTTTGGTCGCATTACTTGCGAGGGCCTGAGAGGAGCTGACGGACCCCACAGCAAGGCATCCAAATCGACTGGATGAGCAATGTGGAGAGATTGAGCGTGCAGAACGATACGGTGGATCTTCTTCTGAATAAATTCCAAAGACATCGGGGAGACACGTTGAATTCGCGTATGCAGTGGACCAGAGCCAGATTCTCGTTGGATTCGTACTGATGAGATTGGGTTGTGTGTAGCAACTGTAAGCGCTCGAGTTACATCTCCCTTGGAGGGGATCATTGGGGTCAAACTGGTTCATTGGTGAGTAAAAACGGTTTATTCGAGCCGATGGAAATGACTGAATTGAAGTCGAAATGCGTTTTCTTGCTGATTGCGTGCAGGGCAGGACAAGTTGATAATGGCCCTCACTACCATCTCAACTCGGCAACTGGCCATGCCAGAATCAACCACGTCAAGAACGAGAAACTCACATACACCAGCGGACCCCTAGAACTTACCATCAAAACAGCCCCCAATGAGCTCAGCTTCGTTTTTTCCGGCGACAAGGGCAAGCTTACCGGTCATTCCTGGCGCTCCATCGGATACGTGGGAGACCAGACAACCGCGAAGTCGCGATGGGAAGATGGCCTGTACTATGAACGCCAGGGCTACATGCTTGCCGAACTCGATCTCGGGGTGGGTGAGAAGCTATACGGGCTTGGAGAGCGATTCGGTCCGTTTGTCAAGAACGGACAGACGGTTGACATTTGGAATGAGGACGGCGGAACGTCGTCGGAACTGGCGTACAAGAATATCCCGTTCTACGTCAGTTCAAAGGGATACGGTGTCTTCATCAATCACTCGGGAAAGGTGAGCTTGGAGTTACAGTCCGAACGGACCACCAGAGTGAATGTTTCGATTCCCGGCGAAGAGCTGGAATACTTTGTCGTGTATGGCAAGACGCCCAAGGAGATCCTGAAGAGATATACTGCCTTGACGGGACGGCCTAGTCTGGTGCCTTCTTGGAGCTATAACCTTTGGCTTACGACTAGTGAGTTTTGACGAGTCTCGTGTGTAGATCGAAACTGGCGCTGAAATATCATGGGCTAGGTTTCACGACGAACTACGACGAGCAGACTGTGACTGGTTTCCTGGATGGTTTCCGTGATCGCGATATCCCTCTGGGTGTGTTCCATTTCGACTGCTTCTGGATGAAATCGTACCAGTGGTGCGACTTTGAATTTGACTCGGAGATGTTCCCTGATGCTGGAGGATACCTCAAGCGGCTCAAGGAACGGGGTCTGCGAATCAGTGTCTGGATCAATCCGTATGTTGGACAGGCGTCTCCGTTATTTGAGCAGGGTAAGAAGAATGGATATTTTATCAAGGTAAGTCATCCCCTCTTGGGCTCAGATCTTCGTTGTTCGTGAACATGCCCGACTAAACACGTATTCAGCGCACCGACGGATCCGTCTGGCAATGGGACTTCTGGCAAGCCGGCATGGCCATCGTGGACTTCACAAACCCCAACGCATGCGAGTGGTACTCCAGCCATCTGCGCCGCCTGATGGACATCGGCGTGGACAGCTTCAAGACCGATTTCGCCGAACGCATCCCCTTCAAGAACGTCCAGTACCACGACGGTTCTGACCCCGTCCGCATGCACAACTACTACGCCCTCCTCTACAACAAAGTCGTCTACGAAACCATGAGCGAGCGGGTCGGGAAATCCCAGGGCTTACTCTTTGCCCGCAGCACCGCGCCCGGCGGCCAGGCCTACCCCGTCCACTGGGGCGGCGACTGCGAAAGCACGTTCGAGGCTATGGCCGAGTCCCTCCGTGGCGGTCTCAGCCTCATGCTCTCAGGGTACATCTTCTGGGCGTCGGATATCGGTGGATTCGAGGGCACGCCTCCACCAGCCCTGTACAAACGCTGGGTTCAGTTCGGTCTGCTCTCGTCTCACTCCCGTCTGCATGGGTCCTCGTCGTTCCGCGTGCCCTGGATCTACGGTGAAGATTGCTCCGATGTTCTTCGCGACTGCGTCAGGCGCAAGATCCTCCTCACGCCGTATCTCCTCCAGGAGGCGCTCGTCGGCCACAGCGAGGGCACCCCGCTCATGCGGCCGCTGTTCCTCGAGTTCCCGGACGATTTGAATACCTATTCGATTGATACGCAGTACATGTTTGGAAGCAACTTGCTCGTTGCGCCCGTTTTCACCGAGGAAGGAACCGTGACCTTCTACGTCCCGCGTACTCCGGAGGACGGTAACGGGAAATGGGTGTCGTGGTTTGACCATAAGAAGACCTATGAGTCGGGCCAGTGGTACACTGAGACGCATGACTTTGACACTCTCCCAATTCTTGTCCGGCCTGGCTCCGTCACTCCGGTTAATCCGAAATTGAAGGCGCCGCAGGATGATGCTCTTGACGGGTTAGAGTTGCTGGTGAATGGCAAGCTTAGCTCGGACGTTTCGATTGAGATTGTTGACCCCGGCAAGACGCATGAGGTGCTCAAGACAATCAAGGTCAGCGCCACTGCTGATGGAGCCAGTGTTGATGATAAGAACGTCAAGGTGGTGCGCATAGACAAGGCTTAGAGATAAATGATGGACATGATGTTGGTCAAAACTATGCTGCAGCACACGGTTACAAACTTGCAATAGATGCTGATGAATGTTTCATAGGCTGGATTCTTACTCATAGATGCTCTGGAGAACATGGATTTTGTTAGATAATCTGTCATTTCTAGGACATCCTACTTCTGCACAACTTGTCAAACTAGATATGCTTATAAGCATATTCAAAAGAGTATGATTTCTATGTTTGCAGGTCAAAGAAATACACAATGCCTCTCTATCCTTGAGATGTAACTCCAAACCATTCTAACATGTCCAAGTCACTCACCAACAAAGACTCCATTAGGTTTTTTTTGTTTTGTTTTGTTTTTTGCAGGATTGTCAAATATGAATGGTGAACCTCAACCGCACTTCCCTGACCTCATCAGCATCAGATATCGTCTTCAGAATTTGCCCCCTTGCGGAACTTCTCCTCTTTTTCTCGGAAGAAAGTCCTAGAGATAACAAGTTCGACCCATCTCTAAACCATCCCACCCTGTGCCTCGCTCCTCCGTCTCTGGCGTTCCTTCTGCTGCTCTCTCTTCTCCTTGATGGCCTTCTTCCTCGCATCCTGCTCCACATTAACAACCTTCAATCGTCTTCCAAACTCACGGACAAGTTCCTCCCTTACCTTCTCCTCGCTACCATACATCGCCCAGCAAGGAATCAGCTCCACATCCGCGAACTTGATCGGGTTAGCAGGTTTCCGAAAAGTGACGTGCTGGCCCGACTCACTATGAGGCGTGCATTCAAAGGAGATGGAGTCGTAGACTTTGCCACCATAGATGGCGTAGACTGCGCGTTTTCTGGTAATGGGGTCAGTTCGGAGACGTCCTACATGGAGAGCGGGGAAGTTGTTGAGGGTGGTGTAGGAGGGGAGAACGAACTGCTGCTTTCCAGGTCCAGCTGGGGATTGTTCCTGGCCCTGTCCTTGGGATTGGATAGCGGCAGCGTGGAGTTGATTCATGCCGACGAGCTCCAACCTGGAGTCGGATTGCTGAGCCGCTTCCTCGGCTTCTTCCCTCTCTTCCTCTTGTAGTTCTGGGATCCTGTGGAGTTGGTTCACGCCGAGGCTTACCAGAGAGGAGTCGGAAGATGGAGCTTGTTCTCCTTCTTCCTCTTCCGTCTCGCCTTCTTCAGGTTCAGAGAAGATAATGTCATGTCCCTCTTCGTGTTCTTCTCCACCCTCTTCCATCTCGCTTCCTTCGAAATCTGCGGGTTGGAAGGCTCGTCGTCGTCCTTTCCATGGTCTAATTGGGTCGTCGTCTTCTTCTGACTCGGAAACGTCAATCATACCCTGGTCATGTCCAGATTCGGCCGTGACTCCAAGGGAAGTATTATGAGCGCCAGCGCTGAAGACATTGGTATGTTTAGAAGGTTGAGGAAGAGAAGGAGATTCGGGTTCATCTAGATCCATAGGATCAGGGTCTGGGAGTTGGTTAAACTCCATCCTGTGAGAAGGAAATCTGGATGTAGCTGACGGTGATCTTTAGAGCACTAGGTGCTAGCGAAGGACGAATGGGGTACATTGAGGTATATATACTTTGATATGCGAAGGCAAGGTGATGGGTAAGAGGGGAGGAAAAACATACAGATTCGGCGAGAATTCCGCACGGCTATATAAGCGTTGAAGAAGCAAGTTTCCGCACGACTTCCATTGTTACTTCAGGAGTAGAATTCGTTGTAGGACTTTGATTCTGCAAAAATGAGAACTGCTGCCTTTCCGGTCGAGTTTCATCGTGAGAAAGAGGTCCGAGATGGGAAGAAACCTGTCGAGTCAGCAGAGATAGCACCAGTTGGTTATCTGCCAGGAAGTATTAGTAGTCAAAGACATCCTCATCGGAAACGCGAGATACATTGTATGTCTTTCAAGAGAGTGGTGACTGAGAAACTCCAGCAGAGTCAGGAGAACGTCGACTTGACAATCATGCGTTGTTTGTTGATACAAGAGTATTCTTCCATTGTGAATATTGGCAATGCGTTAAAGAAGATTGATGTTTGCCTCATACTGCGTGGATAAAGCGTATCCCCATACTTAAAGTGGCTTCAAAAAATGCCATTGTTCCCTCAGATGCATGCCAGGATGGATCGACAGATTCTCAAAGACCACACAGCTGGTGAGACAAGCTGCAACACTAAACTTACAAAGGCATGATAAATTCCAACGCGAACAATGACATTGTTTCAGCAGAACATAATCTGCCATGGTCATTTACATGGCAAGCTGAAACACCGAACAAAGGCAGCTGAGTGACACTCTCATTGTTCAAGAATCTCGTCGTGTTTCTCCAGATGACACACAGAAGCTGTCTCATTGTTAGGTCTGGCGCAAGCCAAAAGAAGCGGATCCCAATGAGCTTTTCATAGACCAACTGTTCAAAGGCAAATCTATCATCAATAAGAAAGAAGCAAGACATATCAGTACCTACAACGCCCCCAAAACTAAGACCCATGAAGTCATTTCACCATTGTTTTCGCTCACTCCAGATCTTTTTGTATGCCCCCCCTTTTATTTGCTCTGCTTCAGAGCGTCATACAACGTCCGAAATTGAGACTGTGTTTCTAGCAAAACTCTTGGACTGTCACATTCAACCAAATGGCCATGTTTGAGGAGCACAACACGGTCGAAACGTTCAATGTAGCGGAACCGATGGACAATAGCGATTATTGTCTGATGGGCAAATTCCTGCTCGATGACGTCTTGCATGATGGATTCTGTTTCCCAGTCGACACTAGGAACGTCAGAGTCAGCGCTGTCAGTCAAGATAACAATAGACGCTGCCTCTTCGTTTTCAGTGCAACGGAGGAGAAACAGAGAGTTAAGACGGGAAAGTCAAAAGATGACATGAGGTAAGTACCTGCTCGTGGCTTCATCCAAAATCAATATCGGACTCTTGACAGTCAATGCCCTCGCAAGAGCAAGTAGCTGTCTCTCGCCGACAGACCAATCCGAGGCAGACAGCATTATATCCAACCCTCCATTCTCACTGATGCGACTCCATAAACCAACCTTGCGAATTGCATTCTCGATGCATTTGTCCGACGCCAATTGATGCGGGTCAAGGTTGAAGCGGACCGTACCAGGCATGAAGAATGGATCTTGAGGAATGACATTGACTCGAGAGCGGACATCGCTTCGTTGGATGGTGCTCAGATCGACTCCGTCGACGGTGATACGGCCCTGTTGCACTTCGATCATCTGAAGTATTGCTAGGACCAGCGACGTTTTTCCACTGCCGGATGGGCCGCAGACGGCGATTTTCTCGCCGGGTTTGAATGATAAGGATACATCTTTCAGAACGGGTGGTGTCTCGGGACTTGTTTCTTTATGAGCTGACGGGGTCTCAGAAGGCCGTGGATTGTTGTAGTACTCACCTATATCCGGCAGTCACGTTGCTAAATTCAACAGCGCCTCTGGTAGGCCAGTCAGCCGGCAGCGAAGTAGATTCCTCTCGCTCCTCAGATGGAGTCTCTTCAACGAACTGTTGCGCACGCGCCACGGCACCGATGGATGTCTCAGCGTCGTCCACGACTTTATCAGATGAGTCAGTTGAAAGTTGAAAGTTAAGACAAGGTTCAGCGCAACACCGATAGACCCGGCGCTGAATTTTGACTTCAAAGAAGCGGTCATGGCCACGATGATAACTGCAACTGCTCCCACGATCAAGTCTAAAACCAATGCAAGCCACTGTTGGATGCAGAAGAGCATGTAGAACGGCTTCTGAGAATGGTCGAGCAGTTTTGCTAGCTCGGTTTGAAACTGAGATCCCCAGCCATACGCTCGGATGGATGTAATTCCATGGATGGTTTCCAGGAAATGGGTGAAAAGCAGCGATTTGGCCTCGATATCCAACAGTCTGACCTGGCGAGAGGTCCGCAGATAGTACATTTGGATCATGAAAAGAATCCCGCAAAGGAAAGGGGCAGAAGCAGCAAAGTATTTGCCCACCACACAGAGAATGACCAAAGTCACGACACATATTGCCAATGCTGTATGTGGATTAGCTTTGAGTCCTGCAAGTCGCAATTAGATGCGGATAGGTCTTACATTCAATCGCGTTGATGGCCCAGATCGGAAGCGTCATGTCGATGAGGTTCATATCTTGACTGAATCTGTGGCGTTCATCCATTAGCGAGTGAGTTATGCACGGATGATCCTCGTTTGAGAGGCATGGTTGAACGTACCTGTTCGTTGTCAATCCAGTGTCCGTTTTCTGGAAGAAGCTAAACGGTGCCCTATGATTTATTATAGATGTCAGGGATCCGTCTGCAACGTTCAATCAGAAAGCTTCGGGATCAGAAGGCTTACCTGAGCGTAGAGTTCAGCAAGTCTGAATGTAGCCTAAAGCTGTTCTATTGATCATAACAATGAAAGTGGGATCTCTCAAAGCTAGCGTACTAGTATTTAGTAGCAATTGGCAGTCTTCCACA
>JSYV01000223.1:0-20685 GCA_000787455.1 Evansstolkia leycettana | reverse complement strand
CATGGTCAGGAGGAATAGGGGATTTCGCCGGCTCGCTCGGTGTCCGATTACGTTATAACTGCCAAGGGGGATCGGCAGAGGCATATAGAATATGGATACCTCAGGCATAACTCAATTGCTCAGGCACCTCATGTGACACGTGGGGAAGTGGGCCACTTGTGCCTACAGAGAAGGCGGTCAGCCTCGGCAGATGCATTGCTAGGAAACCCTCTAGACAACAGCACAGCAGAACGCCAGCTCACATCTAAGCGATATCTATCCCAGATTTCCGCGTCAATCATGCGAGTCTGAATGTATTCAGACCGGCGTTGACGATCCTCAAATTGTTGCGAGATCCGAGGCGCGGACGTGAGATTCTTCAGGTGCTCGCGTGCCTGGTTCTGTCAGCGCATTCGTCTGGCCTTTTCCTCAGCTTGATGATCTGGTCATGATGTGAGCTGCGGCAGGAATATTTCAGACGTATCCGTTCTCAAGCTTGCCTTCATAGCCTAGTCGCGCACTCTCTGTCGTTGTTTGTTTGTATTCTCGAGTTTAACCGCTGAAGCAGCTGTTGAGTCGCTGGGTTCTTCCAGTCCGCCGCCATGCCTGGCCTCCCATGTACGTGTGCTTCACCCTCCGTCTCTTTTCTCCGCGGTCTCTAATTGCGTGGCAGCTAGTATTGATCTGGATGAATGCATCGAAAGACTCTACCGAAAGGAGCTGCTAGCAGACTCCGTTATTGAGGCAATATGCGCGAAAGCGAAAGAGCTTCTGATGAAGGAAAGCAATGTCGTACATATCCGCGCGCCAGTTACGGTCGTCGGAGACATCCACGGTCAATTCTTCGACATGATTGAGATATTCAAGATAGGAGGATTCTGTCCGAATACAAACTACCTCTTTCTAGGTACGATGTCACACCCAACATCTTTGTCAGTCTGCCCCCTTTCTCGACTAACAGATGGGTGCAGGTGACTACGTCGACCGCGGTCTATTCAGCGTAGAGACAATCTCGCTCCTCGTCTGCTTAAAACTGCGCTACCCCCAGCGTGTCCACCTCATCCGCGGGAATCACGAATCCCGGGGCGTTACGCAGTCATATGGATTTTATACGGAATGTGCCCGGAAATACGGCAACGCCAACGTCTGGCACTATTTCACAGATATGTTCGATTTCCTCACATTAAGCGTCGTGATCAACGATCAAATATTCTGCGTGCATGGCGGCCTTTCCCCATCCATCCACTCGATTGATCAGATCAAGATCATCGATCGGTTCCGAGAGATTCCCCACGAGGGTCCCATGGCTGATCTGGTCTGGTCAGACCCCGATACCGAACGCGATGAATTCTCCCTTTCTCCGCGAGGTGCGGGGTACACGTTTGGCGCACAGGTCGTTCGGAAATTTCTCGAGCTCAATAGCATGTCGCATATTCTGCGGGCCCATCAGCTGTGCCAGGAAGGTTATCAGGTCTTGTACGATGATCGGTTGAGTACGGTCTGGAGCGCTCCGAATTATTGCTATCGATGCGGCAATCTGGCGAGCGTCCTTGAAGTCAGCGATACCGGTGAGCGATTTTTCAACATCTTTGATGCGGCTCCTGAAAATGATATACATCGCGGAGAACAGCAGGCGCAGCAGAATAAGGATGGGCAGAGTCCTGTCATCGACTACTTTTTGTGATACCCTGGGTTTTCAGCATGCGCTTCATGCGAAGTTCGGTACATAATAGCATTTATAGACAGCTTTGACATGGTAAATGAAAGAGATAAAAGAGACGATTTTGGAAAATTTAACTTTCTCATATTTAAAAATTCGCGAGAGCTCTACCAGGGGGTCCGGGAGACCATATTCAATGTTCAAAAGCTAGACAGTCCACGAGATATCGCAGCGATAGAAGGAGTCATGAAGGAAATTCGGCCGGCACATTCTTGGCAACCCTTGAAACAAACGCTTGCTCCTGATGCGATCAATTTTGCCTCTAAGGCTACCAGTCCTTCGCGATATCAAACGACCATTCGAACTGAAGATGAGTGTTGTCATCGTCATCGACGAATCTCGAAACGGCATTGTAATGGCCGCGAGCAATCATACCCGAGGGTGCCTCTTCGGGGTTGACTAACAAGAAACCGTTAGCACTGAATTGTCTCCTAACCGCTTGTTCCGGTACTCACACTTCTTTTCATATACTGGCCTGTCCGTGGTGTTGGGGGCATAGCTTCCCTGTAGCAAGATTAGCTACCTGCGAAGACACCCTCTTCACCTTTCTGGATATCAATCACTCACAAGCATCTCCTGGTCCTTGCTCACTCTGATACCCTTCCGCTTAACGACTTGGATATACTTCAATCCGCTGAGGACCTCGTGATGCACCTGGAAAACAACCTTGATCCGGAAAGTAGCTCCCTCTTTAATCGTGAACGGTTTGTCCTTCAGGGTATCGACGGCACCAGGCGCAGAAAGATCAATGACAACATCAGGACGGCCTTGGACCTCAAGCGCAAGCGACTTGATGATGCACTTCCTCGGATCGTTAGGGTCTGCGATCGGGGTGCCGGAGTTCAACCCTAATGAGGCTTTCCAGCGATTCAAAGCCTCATCGTCTTTGTCTGCAACGAGTGTCAACCGTCAGTTTATTGATGCCTTCCCAATCCAGAGAGATAAACCAAGTACGGAGAATGGCATTCGTGTCTTGAGGAGCGGGTGATCTCAAGCAAACACATTCAACAAAAAGGCCTCAAAAACCACAAGTATTTATCATGGTGCGAAGATCAGTTTGCCCCTGGGAGTAGAGGGCAGTTGCAAGACAACTCCATAAGAGAGACTGCCTCGGTGATACCTTGGAACTACATGTCCCTGAGTAAGGAGACGAATCACAACAACTCACCTAGCTGTGTATATTCTTCAATTGTCTTTTTCTCTCCAACCTTGAAGCCCTCGGTCTTGGACGCCGCAAGATCATCGTCGTGGTCGGCCATTGTGTCGATGGGGGGTTGTATTTGTTTTGGGTCGGCGGGGTCAATAATATATACAATTCGATATGGGAACCAAGGATCGTGACACGGAGATATTCAGGGCCCGCTTGGGACGATTAACGGCCGCTTGGCGTCTCTGATTTCCAAGAAGATTCCAGTGTTTCTCTCTCAAAAAGAGGAATACGGTATCCAACATCAGCCCAAAAGCAAAGAAGGAAGAATAATCCTGTGTTCCTGCTGATGGGAAGAATATGAGACAGGGGGTGGAGCACGGTGGGGTGAGAGAAAGGCGGTGAGAGATGCTGAGGAGGGGGATGCATGGGTCGAGACTGTAAGTCAGAAGAACAGAGATCTGTATACGTGACCCTCACCAGCTCATCGAGTGAAGGGCAGGCAGGCCAAGGTATTGCATCTATGGCATTGACAATGGTGAAAATGACGTCCTGCTTGATTCTGACTAGAGGGCAGGGCGAATTGGAATGCCATTGACACCGAGTCATCATCTTGCCGGCAGCATCAATTTAAAGTTCGCGAAAAGCTTCATGACTGTAGACTCCATGCCCGTGGGCAATAGATGTACATCGGCTGAGGTCGATTTTACCTCCTCGTAGCTCACTCGCTCCTGATGCGTTTGAGTATAGGCATAAAGTAGCTAACATACATGCATACCTAGGTAGTGAGTGCTCTTGGAATATTTTGGCGTATCACATCTCTTTGAGGCAAGTTATGTACGGTTTTGGCATGCAGCTGGAGTTGAAAGGGCAGGAAAATCATTCAGCTTCAATGGCAACTAGATCCATTACCTTTGGACACCATCTGGAAGCTAGCTGCTACTAAGGATTCAAGTGCTGCTATTCTTGTACTTTCATTGCGTTTTCCTGCTCTCGTCCGGACATCAGTCACAATGACGAATGGATCCTTTGTTAACCTGAATTCTCAGGCGTCAAGGCAACAATAATACCGAGTCTCCTAGACGCTACGTACTACTGTATGTAATGGAGTATATTTCGCAACAATTACCGAATACCGGGGGAATACCTACCTGTAGGCAGTCTGGGGACTCGTTTCTCTTCTATTATCCAATCACTTCTTTTAGACTGCTCCATCGCTGGCTGAATCAGGCTAGAGTTAGTCCACCCTGACTCATGTGACTTGGTACAGTGTTATGGCCTCCAGGGGGCCATTGAGCAAGCGATACCAACGTCTGACCTAACCATACCATACCGTACAATACCATACGACCTCCACGCTACCTTTGACTCGTTCGTGAGAACATCCGCCCGTTGTTCCGGCCGTTGCGGCAGCTCTTCCTCCCACACCTCTTTCCCCCCCCCCCTGATCTATCTGTCTATCTATCCGAACTTCCCTATCAAATCTTGCCTTGATTTGAACTGCTGGTTCGTCGCGTTGTTTTGACTTGTTGCAGCACGCGCTCGTCCGTTGCTGGCTGTGAGAGTCGTTCTTGCTAGTGTCAACGCTGGCTGGGAATATCTGTCGTTCCGCGCCTTTTTGACGAGATAACGCGCCTGCAACGTGGCCGACATTGGCGTCGCAATTCTCCCCAATTTCCCTTGTCGCCCGAGTTGAAAAATCAGCCAGGCGCACCTACAACTAAGGCGCACCACTACAGCCTCCTTCATTTATTTCATTACTTCGTTAATTCACCATCCACCATGGTGCGATCTCTTCCTAAGAGGCACAATCCTTTGATCCTCCCGGACGAGGCTCCCGCCTGTAAGTTCAACCTAGCCGCTTTTCCGCGCGTGCGCCCTGAAGTTGTCAACTCCATGTCCGGACTCTGGCGGATATACGATTAGGAGATTGTCCGCGCTAATTAGTCACTCAATTGTCGTGTACAGACGAAGAACTCCTTGCGCGTCGTCGCCTGGGAAAGACCCATCTAGCTGTGAAGCGAGAGCAAGTCGGCACATCCAGTGCCACTAAACCGGAGAACCTGGGACCATTTGAGTATGCGCACCTTCGAGCGCCATTGCCCAAAGACCTTAAGGGCTCCGAAATCTTTCCGTCGCACGCCCCTCAGCAACACCCGGAGACCTACTTTTTGATGGTAAGTCCAAGCCAATCGCCTTCTCCGTATCACCGGTTTCAGACACCGTGTGTTGAGACGCGCGACTTTCTTACGATTCTTCCGACAGCGACGAAGCAAGGATGGTTACGTCAGCGCAACCGGCATGTTCAAGATTGCCTTTCCTTGGGCGAAACTGGAAGAAGAGAAGTCTGAGCGAGAGTACCTCAAATCTTTAGAGGGGACCAGCGAAGATGATATTGCCGGCAATGTCTGGATTTCGCCTGTCCTCGGTAAGCAATGCACCCGCGGGGTGTCTCGCGCATCTACTAACTCAGAATCCAGCCCTCAACCTAGCAAAGGAATACAAGATGTATGACTGGGTCCGCGCGCTGCTTGATCCCACGGAGATCGTCCAGAGCCCATCAAGCGCAAAGAAGCAGATCACTCCCCCACCCAAGTTCGAATTACCGCCATTGGAGACTCCACAAGAGCTTGCCCCTCCTTCGCTGCGCGCGAGAAGCCGGAGGTCAGCTTCTCCGAGCAAGAAGGCAACTTCACCTCGAAAGTCGAGACAGACTCGGGCGATGAAGGAAGCTAGCGCTGCCGCAACGAGTGCTGCAAATGCAGACCTTCAGACGTCGTTAGAACTCACTGCAGCAAAGCCCCAGTCGGTCAATGGAACTGTTGAAGAAAGTGCCGAAGTGACCGGTGATGAGACGGTCGAGGTGAAGCCTAAAGCGTCGAGCTCCAAATCAAAGAAGGCTGCCGCTGCCACCGCTGCATTGGAAGAGGAAAAAGTCAAGGTTGATGTCGAGTCCACCGTTGACACAGCAACCGATATTGAAACAACCCAGACCACTGTCCAAGTGGAGATGCCAATCAGCCTTCCAGAGATGCCCTCTGCCGCTGACACGGAGCAAATGATCGCCAAAGCGAAGGAGATGGTTGAAGAAGCTATCAAGCTTCAGCAAGCAGAGGCTGAAACATCTACATCCCCCAAGGCGGCCAAGAAGCGCAAGCAAGATGAGGTGGCCGAAGAAGAGGAGGGCGAGGAACCTTCCGATCTCCCTGTTCAGCGGGCGAAGAAGGCCAAGGTACTTGAGGAGAAACTTAAGCGGGAGCGCGTGCGGAATCGTGCGTTGATAGGTGTTACGGCGACTTTGGCGTTGGCGTGAGTACTCTCCATGTTTTGAAGGTGTTTCAACTTTTCTGGAGCCCATTCCTAACCGAGACAACAGAGCCGCCATTCCTTATTTTTTCTAAAATTCTTCACTACCTCTTTCTGGTTGTAAGAGATGAGACCAGCATGCCCGTGAAATCTCGCCGGTCGTCCCAGTCTCGGATCCTGATTGAGCTTATCAATACAGGACGATTGCAATATCGCGGACCGTCCTTTCACCCCTTGGAACTTGATTCGCTCGACTTTACTGAGTTCTCGTTATCCTGATCTTCAAGTATGCCATGATTTTCAGCTCTAGGTCAAGCCATTTCCGCCTTTTCGCTCAGTCTCAATCCTGAGGCTAAGTTCCACGCAACAGTGATTCCCAGTGTGTATTGTATTGATTGACGCCGACTTCTTACTTCTGTCTAATGTCTCTTGTTGTGTTGTATGAGGATTTTCAATACGTTGCGAGGCTGGTATAAGTGGCTGGGTTCGGTTCCAGTTGTTGGATTCTTGATATCGTCAAATGAAAGCTTTCATCCCCTTTCCTTCCCACAATCTCCTGTTTTCTTTGGAGAGCTGCTTTCCCCGCCTGGATATTACACAATCTTTCTTTGAAATCTTCGGTTTCCCCTGCTGCCAGGCGCATGGATGTGCACTCCGGGGATCAGCACATCTACTGTGGCCGATAGCCTCCACGGCTCTATCTGCCTGGTATTTGCCTCTTTGGCCCGACATTCTCTACCGCCGAAGCTGTCGCAGTCAGATCGAAGATTTCAAGACTTAAAATGACCACTTCTCATATCTTGGAAGCTGCAAGATGCTATGTATGCGGAGGAGTTGAACAATGATGAAACGAAACATCAGTATTGTCCGGTTCTGGCTAGGAGCGTTCTTTTCACATATATAAATGTCAATTAAATAAATAGAATTAAAGTTATTCTCCAAGTAGATAAACGTGCACTTTGAATTGTAAAAGTCCATTTGCCCGCTAGTAATTGTCGTGATATTTATTGGTGTTTGGCCAACGAGCAAAACGGCGTCATCTGTAGAGAGCTCCGCAGGTAAAAAGTACTGTAGCCGCCATCAGTGAGCTCTGCCGTGGACTATTCTCTGTCTTCCCTCTACAAGATTTTTCTGTCGCCTTCACTATCTTTCCACAGATTCATCGAACTGTCCCAGCAGTTGCTCAGGAACTTTCCAGCTACTCTCTCTCTCTCCAGCGATGCAATGTCTCTCCCTGGTTTAGAGCTCACCCAACCCTCGGAGGAGAGACAGTATGCTCCCGCTCCACCTACGCAAATCAGCTTGTCAAAGGGCTCAGAATGGAGATTTGAAGTCGCATTTGGAACGACAGTGCGCGTAAAAGTGAGTCACATCGAATCGTTCAACCACCATGACGTTTACGCGAATGTGCAAAATAGCCAAAGTGATCGGAGATCACCAATTGACCATGCAAAACCTGCCCGCATCCAAACCTGAACTGAATCTGATTAGAAGATGAACTGCTGACTTTTATCTGGCAATTCGGACAGCTTCTATCCGGCACTGCAGAACTCTTCGGAACAGAACTCGCCCCCTCGCAAACCTACACATTCTCTGGGACAAAAGCTGCAATATATACCTGGCATGGCTGTACGCTTGAAGTGAGCGCCGGGGAGACGGTGTCCCCTCTGGACGGCTTCTCATCGGCAGGCACCAATGGCGCTGCCAGAGGTCAAGGGGCGGGCGGGTGTCAAAGTGAATATACAGCGGAGGAAACGCCGATGGTGGAATACGCAAACGTACACTTTGCACTCGAGACATTACGACAAGAAGCGAAAGCTACAGGCAAGGATGGTCCTCGCGTCCTGATCCTCGGCCCTGAAAATGCAGGCAAGACGAGCCTGGCCAAGATCCTGACGGCCTACGCCACAAAAGTCGAGCGGCAGCCCATCGTGGTGAACTTGAATCCTGCGGAGGGTATGCTGAGCGTTCCGGGGACGCTGACGGCGACGACGTTCCGCACCATGATCGATGTCGAAGAGGGATGGGGCAGTAGTCCCATGTCGGGCCCGAGTCTCGTGCCGGTGAAGTTGCCGTTGGTTTACTTTTACCCTATGCAAAATCCGCTGGAGGCGGACGGTGCGTACTACAAGCCTATTGTGTCGAGGCTGGCGCTGTCGGTGATGGGGCGTATGGCGGAGGATGAAGATACGAGGGAAACTGGTATTATTGTGGATACGCCGGGTGTTCTCAGTCAAGGGAAAGCCGGGAGCATCGAAACGATAAACCATATCGTGACTGAATTTTCGAGTATGGCCTCCTCTCACAACTGTCTTCCAGCCATTTGGTTCACGAGCGACGCTTGCTGACTACATGACGCAGTCTCCGTTATCCTCGTCATAGGCTCCGAGCGCCTCTACAGCACCATGATGAAGAACTACGACAATAAGCCGACCTCCAGCGCCTCGGCCGCAGCCTCAGACGAGCGCATCTCCGTCGTCAAACTCTCGAAATCCGGCGGCTGCGTGGATCGCGATGCAGCATTCATGAAAGCCGTCCGTGAATCGCAAATCCGAACATACTTCTTCGGCAATCCAACCCCTTCAACAGCATCTTCTGCACTCTCCCTCTCCGCGACGTCCACCACCCACGTCACCCTATCCCCTCACGCACAGCAACTCGACTTCGACTCCCTGGCTGTGTACAATGTCGCCATCCCAACATCTGACGAGGACGAAGACGAATATGACCCGTCCCAATTCGGTGCCGGGGATTCTTTCCTTCCCGGAGGCGCAAACGATCCAGATCAAACTGCATCACATCAGAAACAGGAAGACCACCCTTACAATCCGTCACTCCCCGGTCTGGGCGCAGCGACATCGAATGATGCCACTACTTCTGCTTCTAGCAACGCAAATGTACCTCTTAAGAAAGTCACCTCCCCCGCCCCTTCCGCGCTCGCCAACTCCCTCCTCGCCGTTACCCACGCAGCGCCCACCGCCCCAGCCTCGGATATCCGCGACGCCAGCATCATGGGCTTTCTGTATGTCGCGGACGTGGATAGCGAAAAGGGCAAGCTCCGTGTCCTTGCGCCGATTGGCGGAAGGGTTCCGCCGAGGGCAATTGTATGGGGCAGGAAATGGCCTGGGGAGGTCGTCGGGCTGGTTGGATAAGAGAAGGCAAAACGAATCCAAGAAACAGATTCATTGAGACGACGGAATTTATATAATATAATGACTACGCAGCCTTCTTTCTTCACTGTTATACCCACGTGCATCCATTCGGGAGTCATCGAGGCTGTTCTAGTCGCTATTATGGCATGAGGCAAAGGGTAACTAAATGAACAGGAAGGTGTTGATGGCATCCAGAGCGTGGGCTTGCTTGCTTGCTTGTGCAAGGATGATGCTCAATCGGCTATGAGACCATTTCTAGGGTAGTGGTCCACGCAGTTGAGATTCATCTATCCAGCTCTCTGGCTGGTCTTGATGGGTTGCGTGTATATACATCCTAGAAAATACATGCGAAAGCGTTGCAGGTAGAAATCTCCTGCACATTTCAATTCCAGGTATTGCGACTAATGTCAAGATGAAATCATTAGTGATGAGCTTGCATAGATCCAGCCCGACGAATCATGAGAGAATGAGTACATTCTATATCTCAATGTAGTCTAATCTATTTCCACTTTGATACCAGAGGAGTCATTTTACAATTGATACGTACAAAGTAGATTGAAGGTGAAACTCTTGACCGAACATGTCGACAGCATTATAGATCCTGAAACCATTTCAGCCAGCCCAAGAGAGACTCGTTGTACATATGTAAGCTTATTTCATCCTTAAGGTCTAGCGTATCCATGTAAAGAATAGAAATCGAAGAAGAAACCGCGTATCATTCCCACCTCCTCCACTCCTCCGCATTCTTCCTCAGCTCAACGTCCACACCATAGCCTCGTCGTTGATCAAGCAATTCTTGCATCCTAGCTCGGAATCGCTGCTCCGCACCGAATCTCTTCAGCGCAATCAGTTTCAGGTACGCGAAATCGTCCTTCTGCACGGCCTCTCTAAACCTGGCCCGCATCCGCGGCGAATAAAGCTGACAGCTTGCCTCGCGGCACCGGGATGGCCCATCCCCAGGAAGCAGTCGCAGGGTAGTGGAGAACATTCTGGCGAGGGGCTTGTTCGCTCTGACCAATGGCCAGACAACATCATCATAGCAATCCTCGCAGACGGTGAGTTCCGGAAGCTGCGGGATGTAGTGCCATGTGCTGAGGATGAGCCGGTCACGGCGACAGTCTCGCAAGACTACTTTACGCCGAGCGTAAGCCAGGAAGTCGCCCAAGTCGGGGTACGATGTTCGTTCGAGTTCTGCGCGGTTGGCAGCGGCGTCGAGCAGATCGATATACTGGATGAATCGGGGGCTGTCGGTCGCGAGGTCACAGACCCGTTCCTGCATGATCGAGTCGCGCTTGAAAGTGTCTCGATGAGAGGGCATAAGGATCTGGACGTTGCGAACGCACGCAGGGCATATGTTGAAATTCGGCAGAAACATGCCTGTTTCCGGATCGATGATGCGGTACCAGTGCTGTTCGCTGATGGTCCGTCCTTGACAGGAAGAGCTTCCGGGAGGCAGTCGAGAGATTTCATAGAGCATTGCCAGGTCATTGTATTGCTTCTTGATTGTTTGGGCCCATGCCAGACGGGTCCAGGGCTCGCTTAGTGAGCAGCGGACTTTCTGATCACGGGGCTTAGGAAGACTGGGAATAAAGTAGTCGCGGAATTTCGACTGGCCGATTTGTTTCATGCATGAAGGACAAATGTCGAGATGCGTCAACCCTTTGATGGTGTACCAGTCGTGATGTCCTGCCATCGGGATGGATCTGGGGCAAGGCAACAGGCAGAGATCAGGCGGTTTTGCAGAACTTCGAATTGCCGGGTCTTTTGACTGCCCACCCTGCCTGCAGGTCGAATCCCGTACATACTTAGCTTTCCGTAAGGAGGATGAGCGCTTAGGCGTTCCCTCATGCAAGGATGACGCCGTTTGTCTAGAGGCCAGCTGAGCCGTTGATGACTGTGCCCCGTTTGATGACACGGATCGCGATAGCTGGCCGCCGCCACATGGCTGTGGAGACTCAGTGGAGTCTGATGCAGTGCCGAAAGATGCCGTAGGGGCTGCGCCAGGGACGGACAACGTATGCAGATTGTTAGCTTGCAATTTGTCTCCAGAGGTTGCCTCTCGATCTCTTAGTTCTCGTCTGCGTCTCAATTTCTCTTCCAATCTTTCAGCCAGGGATCCTCGAGGGGCTTTATCATTGGTAGGCATCCTGGGAGATTGATTAAATCGACCTTTATCTGCTCTGTGACCGATTGCGGCAGAGTCAGATGAGTAGCCAGAAGACTGGATGGAGGGTTGTTGATCGACGGATGACCGCTTAATAGCTCCTTCAACCCTAACACTGCCCGCTCGACGACGACCCGTATCATTGAGTACCGTGGCTGATACATTTTGTATGTTCCTAACTAGTGGGATGCAATTAGAGACTGGGTTCTCTCGAGAACTCTGGGCTGGTCGCGTGTGGCCACCGCAGCTGTTGCGCTGGATATCACTGATTGAATGGCCCATTGATGGTGGACTGTAATTGCTGCTCATGCTTTTGACTTTCATAGATGGTTGCGAAGTAGCTGGACGGTCATCGGGTCGGTCTCCAGATGGATCATTCCCATCACAGGCTCCTTGGAGATGACCTTTCGCAGGTACAGACGAAGTGGCAGGGATTGAACATGCCTTGGATTGCGATTCACCCACGAAGCGGAAATCCAGCTCGTCTTTCATGACCGGCGGCGGCGTCGGTGGGTCCACGCTATCGCTTGAAGAGCTGTTTCCAAGGATATAACCATCTGTGACGATCGAAATTGGAGTGAAAGATGGAGGCAGAGGGGAGTCCACAGTCAATATAACCGGGTACTGGTCAATTGTTCCTCTGACACAGACACCGTCATCTTCCACCTCCTTCGCAGCAAAGATTCCGTGCAATTCACGCGCAAGCGACAGAACCTCATCCTCCACAAAAGGCGATGGCGGCCAGCGCCGCTGCATGCGTGAGGTGGGAGGCATTCTTCTCGGGGTCTGACGACGATGTTGGAGTTGAGATGAACAAATGTATAAAACTGTGGTCACGTCCGCTGTACAACAACACGCAAAGAGGCTATCCTGTTGCAGTGACACGACGAACGAGAGATCGCTTCCTGACTGGCGCTTGCATAGTAAAGTTGTCGAAGTCGCGGGACTTCAAGTCGATGCTGTTGGGTTGTTGAGTTGGAAGAAGCCGTATCGCAATTCAACGCGTCAAAGCGAACCAGTCGAGGTTGGCGGCAATGACCGGCGGATTCGTTCAATGGGAAGTTTGGAGAATGCTGCTTCAAGACGAGGTGACATCTGGAGATCTGAAAACATGAAGTGTATATATACATAGGCATCCAGGGGCGTTTTCGATTGGGCATTGTTTCCCCTAATTTACCAATCGATAGGGCCACAATGGACAGTTGGGCGGCAACAGACAACAAATCAATCCTCCTAGAATAGAACACAACGCCTCGCACAGGGGCCATGGTCAGATGAAACGAAAAATTCTGTCATTCAAAGACCATGCATTGGGTATGGTCAGTAGATTCTATAAAGAGCGCATGCGACGGAGTGTGGCAGTGGTCGGGAGTCGAGTCCTCCAGAGAACAATCAGAGAGAAAGAATTGATAGGCCGCCACCTGCAGCCTTGCAGGAGGACAATGAAAGTAGGACGACCGTTCCTGATGCAAGTTGCGAGAGAGACAGGATGGATCCTTGCCGATCACGCTCGTGTATTGCGATTCGACGGACAATAAGAAATGAGGACATCCCGAGTTACTGTGGCTTGTCCACGTCCACGACTCCAAGGGGACAACAACGACCAGGCGATTGCAGTGCAACCATTGAACTCCCGGTCTTGCTTGCTACCATGCTCCATTGATATAAGTCAATGGAGCCTCTGGAGTTGCAGGGTTGATCTAGACAACGTTCGGTGGATGCTACTGTAGGTCTGGGATCATGCTGATTGATAGCCCTGACAGTAACCACCAGATGGGATATGACAATGACGTCGGGAATGTCCACAAACTCCTGCAAGGTAGGGGGTAGCCAACACCGGTAGAGTCTACTTTCTGAGACTTAGGTTAATCAAGATCGGTTTCATCGTATTCATTGGATTTGCATGATATGACAGAGTAGAATCTCCCTGTTTCTGATAGGCGCTGGTCCTCCGGTTGCCGTCTCAGCAGCCTCACGCTGGGCAGACAGAAACAACATGCCCACACCAACAGACCCAAATCGCAGACCGAGGTCAGTTATAGCAACGTCCATTGAGAGGAATCATCTTACCACATGTCGTGGTCTCTTTGTGTCTCGTGATCCTGCAAATGAGTGTTGGGCACCATCTTCACCTCAACCACCAACAACATGAAGCCCTGCAGCCCTCAGACCATATCCTGACTTCGTAGAGCAGCCAGTCGGTCCCTGGAGAGAATCTCGGCCATCCGGGAGTAACAGTCTTTCAAAAGTGCCGGATCCAGTGATGTGCGTGAGATTCGTCGGAAGAAACCCCGATGGCATCAGCCCCGCATGAATTTCTGTCGATCAAGACCAACCTTCAACCGTCGGCACTGATGTCGATGACAAATACAAGAGCTTCGACCAGCTTCCAATGGTTTGACAGCGCAGCGTAGATCAGATGAACTGTATCTAACTACAGAGTAATCCTTCTGACAATCAACCTCCTGTATGTCTCTCAGTCGCAGTCTTGCATCCCAGACCAGTTCACTCCTCTACACAAGCAGTCGACTCACGGCAATCCGCCATCATCTGCGCCCATCGCCGTTTTCCACGATCCCCTCATCATCCCCGCTGTCTTCCTCCCCACCAAGCCAATTCCAAACACGCAGCACCATGTCTCTCCCATCCACCATGAAGGCCATCGTCATCGAGCAGACGGGCGGCCCCGAAGTTCTCCAGTTCAAGACCGACCACCCCGTTCCCAAGCCAAAGGAGGGCGAATTGCTCGTCAAGAACAACATCTCCGGCGTGAACTACATCGACACCTACTTCCGCACGGGGCTCTATCCATCTCCTAAACCTGAAGTCCTTGGCCGCGAAGGCGCCGGCACAGTCGTCGCTCTCGGCCCGGGTCCCAATCCCTACAACTTCCAGGTCGGCGACCGCGTGGCCTGGCTCAACACCGGAGGGTATGCGGAGTACACTGCCGTCCCCGCGGCGAAGACGGTGAAGATCGCCGACGGGGTGTCGGACGAGGATATCATGGCGTCGTTCCTGAGCGGGTTGACGGTTCTGACGCTGTCCAAGGAGACTTACGAGGTCAAGGAAGGCGACTGGGTGCTTTTGCACGCCGCGGCGGGTGGGGCTGGTTTTCTCATGACGCAGATTCTGAAATCGATCGGTGCCAAAGTCATTGGGACGGCTGGCGGGAAGGAGAAGTGCGAGCTCGTCAAGGAGCTGGGTGCCGATGTGGTTATTGACTATCGGAGCGAGGAGGGCAAAGATTGGGTGAAGAAGGTCAAGGAAGTGACTGGTGGCCGGGGTGTGGATGTCGTGTATGATTCCGTGGGCAAGGACACCTGGGAGGGCAGTTTGGAGGCTGTCAAGAGGAAAGGTACTATTGTCTGGTTTGGCAACGCGAGTGGTCCTGTTCCGCCATTGCCCCTCAAGTAAGTCAAGTGGGAGGTTCAAGGTGTTGGTCGAATCGGTTGGATACTGACGCTTGTTGTTCCTTCATCAGCAAACTCTCTCCGAAGTGCGTCAAGATCGCCCGGCCTCAGCTGTTCGGCTATATCGAAACCCGCGAGGAATTTGAGTTCTACGTCAATGAGCTGTTCAAGCTTCTGAAGTCCGGCCAGTTGAAGGTCAGGGTTCACAAGGTTTATCCCTTGGAGGATGTTGCCCAGGCCCACAAGGTGCGTCGTTCATTCATCGCTACTCTACTCTGGTGCGATCATGCAATTGGAGCGCATTGTACTGATTGATTGTGACTCTAGGACTTGGAAGGACGGAAGACGACCGGAAAGCTCCTACTGCGCCCATGAAGAACCCATGAACGGTTTTCTACTCGTACTGAACGTATATAATGACGACATATCGCAAGTCTGATATATGATGTATCTGTCTAGTTGATGAAATCAATACCATGCATGTAGCGTGGTCAGGTTCTCTAAAGATGAGTAATCAAATTCAATTCTGCTTCGATATGGTGTCGACGCCGACAATTCGAAAGTGATAGTTTCAGAGAGAGACGTCCCGACGCCACGGTTGTCCGAGCAAGAACTAGACTCCCTGAGAATGAAACAAGGCGTGCAATTGCACGTGTTGCAAGTCACAAGCTGAAAAGATATGTTGTGTCCTCATCTCCCGGGCTTTCATCGGCACTGTTTGACTTCATAGGTCTTGCTTAATTCTCCCCATCATCATCTTTCTCCTTTCCCTTACCGCCATCTTTCTCCTGCTCATTGCCTTCCTCATCCTCACCCTCATCGTGGTCACCGACCAAGAGGTCCCTCGGCTTCTTCCACCCCAGCATAACATCATTCGCGAGGACCGTATAAATGGAACAGTAAGCCCTAAAGACTTCATCAAAGTAATGGAATCCACAATTCATTTCCCATACGGACGTAATCACCTTCATACCAGGATAGCAGAACTGCAGCAGACTCTCCTCGAGGAAGAACTCGAACTCAGGAACAGGGAGGTTGCCATTCTCCCATTCCAAGCTCTCCTCTGGCGTGAGATCGACCATAGGCTTTCCGGGGTCTCGGTACGCCTTGCCTTTAACTCTGCCTACGGGGTGAAGATCAGCCGCGTGAGCCTTGTAAAATGTAAATGTATCTTCATCAGGAGGGATGATGGCTGTGATCTCGAAGCCGTCAATATCCTCGACCCGCACGGCGGTCAGCGAGTTCCCGTTAGCAAGTTCTTGGAATCGAACTGCTTGCTCGTCTGAGCCTGCGCCGGCAAGTGCAAATTTCACGACTTTCCGCGCGATGACGTTGGTCATTCGGACGGAATTGTCTTTTGGGTTCGTCCAGTGGTCGTCTTCGACGTAGTTGTCGTGGAAGTAGCCACCAAACAGGGTGGAGCAGGCTGCGTTGAAGTCTCCAGGTCCCTTGGCGGTGAATTGCTGGTTCTTCCAGAGCTCCGTTTCGGCGATGTCGCAGGAGGTTCTGGCGGTATCAATGTTCTCGTTGTACTCTGGGCATACGTCGTGGTGGAGCAGGTAGGAGAGAAAGTTGCGGATCGTGACGGTTGCCAATTTGACCATGTCTTCTGTCTCGGGGTTGAAGTAGTATGGGAAGAAAGAAGTGCTATAAGGCAGTCAGATGGAGCTTCTCGCCAGGTCGACAGGTCTGCAACTCACATGTATCCCCTGACGACCGCATCGAAGTCAATAGGCAGATTGCAGTGTTCCTGGTCAATACTTGTTTGGCCTCTCGCGACGAGGATCTGCTCTGTGTCCATTTCTTGCAGATCGTGATTGTCGACGCCGCCGAACATTTTGGGCTGAACATTCACGCCGCCGTACGCCAGATACTTTAAGAAGATCTCGCTTCTGTCTGACTCGATGCGGCGCTTCTTCTGGAACCGCAGGATGGCATCTTCCATCCGGCTGAACGTGACGTTAGCTTTGTCAGTCAAAATACGAAGTTCTCAAGATCTTACTGAATGATAGGGCGGGACCTACACATCTTGGTCAGTCATTTATTCCACTCATAGATAGGTTGTAGGTACATACACATCATAAATGTGTTTCTCTTCCTTGTACTCGTCAGGCGTCAGAGGAGGGTCAACGTAGTACTCTTCAAAACCCGTGGGCTTGTTCTAGGAAGGCGTCAGCGAAGTCTCTGACGATAAACATTTCATTAGCATAGAGAGCCCTACCCTTCCACGCTTGCTTTTGGGTTTCTTGTTTCTCTTTTTCTTCTTCTTGGCTACCAGCTCAATTTCTGCGGTGAGTTCCTGGTCTTCGCCGTTTCCATTGCCCTTGTCTTGCTCTTGGGATTGTTCGACCTTCTCCTTGGCAGGTTGCTGGGACTTTGCAGCTGGTTCCGACTTCTCTGGCTTCTTCGCAGCTTCAGTCTGAACGCCGTCCTCAGGCATCTCGTTGGTGCTTGGGATTTCCTTTACTGCTGGCTGTTTGTCAACATCCTTGTCTCGAGCGAGGCGGATCGGCAGGTCTGTAGATGAGATTGGCGCTGGATTCTGACTCGCCATGTTGGGTAAGATTCCCCTTTGTTGGCGATACGAAGACGAAGACGCATTCACTATCTGCAAAGCCTGTAGGAATCGGTCTCTCCGTGTAATAGCTGTGGAACGAGTCTCCGAAGTCTTGATGAGTGGTCAAGAGGAGATGTAAGGGTGGGCAAGACAAAGTAGAGGAAAGCAAGCTCAGTTGAGAGGAGACTGTCTCTGAGCATTCATCCAGTTGAGTGATCCAGCTGATCGATCGATCGCCTCTGATTGTAACAGATGTGAATGACTCCCAATTCTATGGATCTTTTCGATCTCTCAGACATGATTGAATGACCTCCATTCAATCTATGCTTATGGGTAAATTGATGAATGACGAGTGATTGTAAGAGCGAAAGGGCATCTCAAGACAGATTCTATTTAATTGCTAAGGGAAGGCAATATCAGTCTTGCTTGACCTTGCCAGATGGAATTCCAATGCAGCTGTCCATGGTGATTATCAAGCTGTTGTACGACCAGAAAACGGGCAATTTCCCGGCTGGCTGCTTTGTCCTACAGAGCAGTTGATGCTGGAACGGAGGAACGAAGATCAATCAATACATAGATCAATCAGACTGCATATCAGCAATGAAAACATGGCTGCTAATTGTAAGATTGTACTTCGCTCGTTTGGTTGATAGCAGCAGCAGTAAAGGCTAGGTATCAATGGAGAGGCCTTGCAGGATATTCGCGTAATAGAAGAGTCAAGCAGAGAAGACCACAGATGGATCACCATCCAAAGTCGCTTCACGAAACACACCAATTTCCCAAACCACCAGCCAAATGTCCGACATCAACCATCATGAGAAGAAAGAGTTAAAGTAAACCTTGGAAATAACCGCGTCGACAAACAGACGCTAACGCCGGGAAGATCCATGGCAGTTTGGGGGGGCGTGGGGGGGCCGCAACGGCTGAGCTTTGGAGATGCTTGAAAACGATCGCTATCGCGTGCGGTTCTTGGCCACTTTCCTTGTCTCCATCTCTCACCTCCAGATAGTGCTCAATTCTCCCCCCCTGCTTGTTGTCGATCATGATTACGTTCCCTAAGCCACCTACTTGTCTCTCCTTTCTCTGAATAATCTGTGCTGTTCCCCATTCTCAATCCTTTTTCTATTTCCCGTGCTTCCTAAGCTCCACTCTACCTCCACAAACTGAGTCAGACGGAATGCGATTGTAACGGATCAGCTGGTTTATCTGGCCAACTTGCTATTTCTCAATAGAAAATGCCTTCATCGTCAAGGTCGGACAGTCTCAAGACCCAAAGGCTAGACAGCGATAGCTTTGTTGCGTTTGACCACGCCGCGGCTGGACAGTATGTGCTTCATCCCATTGAGTTTATATACATACATCCTTTCCCCCGTCTCCCGCAACGATACCAGAACAGATATTTTCGCTTGAGCTGGGTTCTGTCTTCATAAGCATTTGAATGCGGTCATTCATTCTATGCGCACCTTCGCCATGTTGATTCCGATAAGCAGAGCTGACATGTCCTCCGATTCCTCCAGTGACGGCGTCCGTTGCACCCCCTCCGGCTCACTGATTGCGAAACCCTGCACCTACGATGAAGTTGCCTTCTACGAATCCAGTGCTCTGCACCCCGCATTCCGGGAATTTATGCCCATGTTCATCGGCACGCTCTCCTCCGCCGATCAGCAACCGCCTCTCGCTCTCGCTGCGGCTGAGCAAGCCAGAGCCGTTATCCTTCCCGAATCCGAGCAGTCCTCGATCTCGCATACCCCGATCACCGCCGACGCACCTCCTCAGTCCACCACAGCGACAACCTCAGCGACTGCTTCATCAACTACAAACACAGAAGTTCCCTGGGTGCCGTCCGGCGGGAAGAAGCTGGAGACAGGCATCTCAATCGTGCTGGAGAATGTGGCTTCGGGATTCAAACGGCCGAATGTGTTGGACGTAAAACTTGGCGCGAGGCTCTGGGCAGATGATGCGCCGCCTGCCAAACGAGCAAAACTCGATGCCGTGGCCAAGGAAACGACGAGTGGGAGTCTGGGATTCCGCATTGCGGGGATGAAGGTGTGGACTGGTGTGAATGGAGAAACCGATGAAGGGAGTCGGACCGATCCATATGAGACAAAACATGAAGGTTCAGAAGGTGCCAAAGGCGAAGTTATTGAGAAAGACGGATATAGGCGCTACGACAAGTGGTACGGACGCTCCTTCACCGACGCAAATGTCAAGGAGGGGTTCAAGACGTTTCTTGCCGGCGCAAAGGCTGGGAAAGCGGATCGCTCAAAGCTCGTTGCCAGACGATTAGCGGAGGAATTACGGCGCGTTCAGTCTGTTCTGGAATCGGAAGAGAGCCGGATGTACTCCTCTAGCGTCTTAATTGTCTACGAAGGGGACCCCGACTCAATGGAACTCGCACTAGAAGAAGAGCAGAAGAGATCAGAACGCGGACGCGAAGAGAGGGAGGAAGATGACGAGGATCTTGACGAGTTCGAGCTTCCGCAGGATGGCTCTTTCCAAGTGGTTGAAGTGAATGGCGTGCCCACCCGCGCAATCAATATCAATATCGATCCTGAAACACAAGCACAACTTGCAGATTTGGACGACGACGACGACGATGATGAAGAGGAAGATCCACCTAAGGTTCATGACCTTCGATTAATCGACTTTGCTCACGCCTCGTGGACACCTGGCCAGGGACCAGATGAGAATGTCCTCAAGGGAGTGAGGAGTCTGATCAAGATTTTCGACGAATTGGCTGAGGAGTAGAAGTGCAGTTCATCCTTAGGTCGCTGGCGGCTCTTGGATAAGGACATTTATAGCATCTATTGGTGCTGTCATGTCACTACGATTTCTATGAAACTAGAATACGGGCTACTTATAATCTTTCACCCATATTAAGGCAATATATCATCTTTGTCAGATGCAGGTTAGGGCATGCTGCCCATCGATGCCCAAACTTAATGCTAATA
Source organism: Evansstolkia leycettana (assembly GCA_000787455.1). NCBI lineage: Eukaryota > Fungi > Ascomycota > Eurotiomycetes > Eurotiales > Aspergillaceae > Evansstolkia > Evansstolkia leycettana. The sequence continues at coordinate 299 of JSYV01000223.1, read as the reverse complement.
GGGCCTCGATGAGGCTTGTGCGATAGATGTAGCTAAAGTCTATATGGTATTTCTTCAGCCTTCATTGAAGAAGTTAACTGTTCACGGAATGACCTGTGTCATTGCGTCTCAGAAAGCTTTAGGCATGTACCTCTCAAACCCTAGGAATATCCAGTTCTTGAATATGGAGAGTACCTAGGTGTAGATGATGTAGGATAATTATGTTAACTAACGTAATCGGACACCGAGCTGGCCGGGACACCAAGCTGGCCGGCTGAGCACCACAACATACTATTAACCACGAATTCAATCAATATGTC